>JANHGO010002018.1:0-31705 GCA_024606505.1 Aquila spilogaster
TCTGGTATAGGCCTCTTCAATCCAAACTCTGTTGGAAATGCTGACACAAGTAATACAAGACAGAATGGTAAAAAGACTTTCCTAAGGTATTTTCTGTAGCACCTTTTTAATTATTTTAGCCAACGTGATGCTTAATTATGCATAGATTGCCTAGACTTTTTGCTCTTGAAACAGGAATGACTTACCTAAAGGTTACTTCTGTTACCTTAGATTAACAGTAAATTATTTTTGATAATTATTCTTGAATTTTTGGAAACCAGAAAGTATGATTGCTCTGTCCACACTAGTTACTGCAGATGTGTTGTGTCCTTATTAAAGCAGTTCAGTATTGTAGCAACTAGCACTGGTTGCAGAACGACACGGATACTTTGGCTGAAATAAGCTTGTTCTGTTTCTAGTTCCTGTGAGTGGCGAGGAGTGTGGCTGGTGGCTCCCTTGATTGCCAAACTACCTACCTCGGTTCAAGGTAGGGTCTTGAAAGCTGCGGGAGAGGAGCTGGAGAAAGGTCAGCATTTGGGGTCATCTTCTAAGAAGGAAAGAGATAGACAGAAGCAAAAGAGGTATGACCTTGGGAGATCTCTGTGAACAGAGCTGATGGGTATTTTTGAAGGAGGGCTGTACTGGGCACTGGGTTTTTGCTTCACAAGACCTCCTTGGTTCACTTCTTTGGAGTGCATGAGTTACCAACCCCAGCCAGAGTTCAGGTTTAGTTTAGTCTGAAAAATACCTTTGGTCTCGGAAGACAAAATGTGAAAGCCCTGTAACACATCTACCAGAGGCTGTTCTGCAGCCATCAGTGGAAGGGAGCATGAAACCTCTCACTGCCTTCTGTTTCTCTTCCCATGGGAAAGATCTTGTGTAGAAAACCTGAAACAAGCCCCTTTCAAATCAAATGGCTCTAGAAACTGTTGAGCCCTTCCTCTGTTTCAGCTGCTATGCACAGAATTAAAAGCATTTACAAAGTAGTTGTAGTTGTAATGATACATTACTTCCCTGTGTGCTTTTTGAAGCTTAAACCTCTCCTTGGTCAAACCCAAACTCATCTGCTCTGTGACAAAACAAACCAATTACGCTGTGGGAAATGGGGAAATCTTGTTCACCACTTTGTGTAGCAAGGATTGCAATTGCAATAGTAATTGTCTTGCAAATTGTCATTTTTTCTTGTGGCGATTAATGTGAGAGCTAACAGGTATTCCTGCCATGTTGTTCCTTAGCTCTGAATAATCCCCATTTAACGTGATTTTTGGAAATGCAGGCTTTCTCATTGGCTTGTTTTACAGGACCTAGAGATTCTGCTGTCCCTTTAGTCTGGTTGTCACATGAATTGCTAACATCAAGTTAAATGCCAAATGAAAATAGCTGTTGAAATGCATACGTGTATGAAATAAATGTGTATGCATGGATGTATGTTTTATTGTGTTCAGGGATGTGTGTCATTTCCTAGGAGTTTACATACCTAAAACTGTGAAAATCATTGTGTGAACTGTTACTCAGATCCCTTTGCTCACATTTTTAATCTCTCTTCTACTTCACGTATTATAGTCCCAGATTTATCTCTGCATGTTTCTCTCAGTTTGCCTAAACTGTACGTTCATAACGGATGCACAGTATTCTGAAGAGTATATATATGGATTCTGAATGCCCTTACACTGTTACAGCATGTTTTCTGCAACCAGCTAAAGCTACATCTCCATTTACATATGCTAAAGCCATGTTAAAATATTAGTGGGATTCAGTTGGCTTTCATTTTAATCAGTGCTCGTAGGGGAAACTTGGGATTGGCTTCAGGCCACTAACATGGATTAGAAGCTTTAGCTGTCTAGTCTCCACCACAATTATATCCCTAGTTAATCAAAGTAGTCTTAAAATAATGTGTTCTGTTTCTGAGTCAGACCTGCAAGTGTCCGTGTAATTCTTGGCCATGCAGTGCCTTGAGCTAGGTGGGTTCTCAGTACTGACATGTATAATACGTGCGTAATAACTGGCTGGTGCTCTTCCTGCTGCTAGGTGCACGTTCTTTTAATTTGTCTTGTGGGACTTTCATTTACTAAAACAGAAACAGACATAAATGTAGGCAATGCTACTTCCAGAAAGAAATAGGCAAAACAAAGATGGGGGTGGAGCTGGGAACTATCAGAATAACATTACTAATTGACTTCTGTGTTTGTCTCTCCTAAAGCATGTCTCTTTTGAGTCAGCAGCCTTTCCTTTCTTTGGTGCTTACTTGCCTTAAGGGACAGGATGAGCAACGGGAAGGGCTTCTAACATCACTGCAGAATCAAGTCAATCAGGTACAGCGAGCACGTCATGATGAGCACCCTTCAGCGGCCGTTTGTGTCATCGGTTTTATGTGTACAGGAGGGTTTCAGTCCAGGAGAATTTTCCTGCTGAAAGGAACAGCGAAAGGAAGGAAGAACAGGGAACAGTTTTATCCATTTATTAGAGAGAAGACATCTTTTTTTCTAAAACAGTGACAAAAATGTCATGAACGTGAGTCTGCCTTCAGTCCTTTCCAGGGGAAGAAGTGACAGATGCTTGTCCTGAGAGGCGGCTTCTCCACCTCTGGTCATAAAAACTTTTTATGGGTTTCAAACTTTACGTTTTGAAACCTTTCATCTTCTCCAGTCAGCAAAGATTAAGAGTTCTGTATGTGTGTGTATATATGTATGTTTTAAAATACTGCTAGTTTCTAACTGGCGAATGGCCTTCGGAGCCCCTCCCTGCAGCCCTCTGTTTGAATCCCTTTGCTCGTTGGCACCCCATGCTGATTCTGCTGTGCCTCCTTGTTCCCACCTGGTTCGTGCTGTAGCCTGCATGAACCTCATTAACTCCTCAACACTGTCCTTTAAAGGAATGTGTGCAGTGCCCGGTGTAGTGCAGTTATGTCTCCTTTTTTCTGTCCCCAGTTTCTCTTACTGTGACAGTGAAAATGAATACTTGTAGGGCCATTATTTGCTCATATTGCCTCTCAGCGCAGCCCCAGGCTCTGACTTCCACGTCCGGGTTGAATTCATTCCTTTGACTTTTTTTTTTCCCTGGTATTTCTTTTGATGTTTTTTTCCTGGTATTACTGCCACGTGGGCTCTGCTTTTGCTGTGTGGTTCTCTCCTGAGACACAGTGGGTGCGGGTTCCCTGAGATTCTGCTCATTTCTCATCCGGTGCACCCACCAGGATTCTGTTGGGAAGCTGCATCCCGTGCAAGAGATCCATTTACATACCCAGAATAATGGGATGTTTGGGACTGTGTTCTTAAACGCGTAACGAAGCTGCTCATTTTCTTTTTGTTGCATCAGGAAGGTCTAGTCATGTAATTGATAGCAGAGCATCAGCTCTGTATAAATATTTACCTTTCTTTAGTTGTTTAATCTGCTCTAAGCTTTGAACAGGCATGAGGATATGAAGGTTAATACTCCTTCGTGTTTCCTTAAAGATAATAGTCACAAAAACATACATTTTATAGGGAGAAAATTCCTTCGCAAGGGGAAAACAACCTTAATCAAATGGTTTCTCTTAGATCCTTAGTAACTGGAGGGAAGAACGGTACCAGGGCGATATTAAAGCTAGACAAATGATGCATGAAGCCTTGCAACTTCGTCTTAATTTGGTAAGAAAATGTTACGTGTTTGTCCTGTTGGTGTGAGGTGTTGCAGCAGCTCCTCTGAAGCGCGGGGTTACACAGTGCTGCGTGTGGCACTGCGGGGGCTGGGGCTCCCGGAACGCTGGGATCCAGGGAAGCATCTGTCACCTCCCCCAGGATGGGGAAGGGATGTCAGCCCACGGGTGGGGGTCGGGGTCAGAGCTGGAGGGGGAGGTGTGCTCAGACACAGCCCTGCGGGGCGGGCTGAGACCCCCGGCTGCAGACAGACGTGGTGGCCCCAGGTGGAGCTGGCTGTGGCTGCAGGGACCTCAGTGCCCCCGTGCCCTGACACACAGCAGAGCAAGGGCGTCTCTGCTCTTCCCACCCCTCTTGTTTCGGGCTCGTTCTGATGGAAAGGCGTATTTTGCATTATCTTATAATACTGGTAGAAATTAGGAAAAATTGTTCACAGGGTAAAACATCACTTAACAGGTTTCCTTTTCATTCAGTGCTTTCTTGTTCTTCAGATCCTTTTCTCTGCACTGGGTGTTATTGTCTAAATTTTGCATACAGAGGGAAGGCTATAAGTAAAACTTTATAGTACTTTTTCAGTACCTTTTCAGTTTGGACAGTCTGTTCGCGCACTTCTAAATCCATTGCATCAGCCATGAAGCTGAGGATGTGAATCTGTTTGTCAGAGCACTGTAACGCTGTTTTGCTTTTCTGCAGTTCCTTCTTAAGTGAAACTTTGCTGAGAGCGTGGGGTGGGGAGAAAAGTTACTTCAGGTCAGCACGACAGGGTGGCAGTCAGCACACAGGAACACGTGGGGCTGACTGGCAGTTTTATTCATAAGTAATACACATGGTAATGGAAGTGTGTGAGATGAATGCGGAGCTTTGCTGTCTGCTGTGTTGTTTTGCAGGTAGGTGGCATGTTTGATACTGTGCAGAGGAGTACCCAGTGGACCACAGACTGGGCACTTCTGCTCCTCCAGATAATCACTTCGGGAACGGTTGATATGCAGACCAACAAGTATGCACTGTTTAAACGCGCTAATTGATGTGTTGTTCAGTCCAGATTGCATGTATGCTATTGCTGTATTTTTCTTCTTATTATTCTGTTATTATTGGGGTGCAGCTTACATGGTCAGTGCTGGGCTCGGCTGTCGAGCACCTCTATTCTGCAAAGCACTGGAACAACTGTTTACACTGCTTCTTAATGAGCACTTAGCTGAGCACTTTCCTGAAGCAGAGCTGTAGTTCCAGTGGCCGTGTGACAGCAGTTCACGCTGATGCAGCTCTGCGCTGTGCTGCGTAGTGAGATTTGTGTGTACACTGGCACAGTCCACCAGCATGTGTACATGGGTTATGCATGCAGGCTGAGATGTGTGTGCCTGCAGAAAGCGCTGCAGAGTTCAGCTTTTGTCAAGAGCTGTGTGCTTGGCCTTCGCTGTGAATATCTGTCCCTGGATCTCTCTCCAGGCGGTAGTTCCTCAAAGTGACCCTTGTAATTTCACTCCCAGCGAACTGTTCACAACCGTGCTGGATATGCTGGGAGTCCTCATCAACGGGACGCTCGCCTCCGACTTGTCCAATGCTTCCCAAGGAGGACCCGAGGAAAACAAAAGGGCTTACATGAATTTAGTGAAAAAGTTAAAAGTAAGTGTTGTGTCTCATCATCTGCTGCGTTTCTTTTGCATCTCGTTGTCATTTCTTGTGTCTTGGAAAGAGAAGAGGGAATGAAGTGGCATTAATAACAAGGAAGAAAAGAGGGAAATAAAAAAATAGGAATGTGGGGACAGGAAGACAAACTACGAAGGTTTTTCTTATCCATTACATTACATTTGGAACACTGAAAGAGACTTAATTGCTTTTATTTGTTCATGTTTGAGACACTGAATTTGCATGTAATCTGTGTAATATATGTTCCACGATCTGCTCCAACGAGGTTACTCATTTTCTTAAAACCAAGCTAAACAGACAAAAGAAAACCCCAGGCCTGCAAAAACACTTGTTTAAATTTAGTGAAAGCGCAGGGAAATGATTCATCCACAAAGTGGGCATTTTCTAATAGTGAAAGCAGTGCAATGTTCCTCTTCCCCTTTTCCACCTTTCTGTTTGACTGAGCGCTTTATTTATCCTATAGAAGGAGCTGGGAGACAAGCGGTCAGACAGCATTGACAAGGTCCGCCAGCTGCTCCCTTTGCCAAAGCAGACGTGTGATATTATTACTTGTGAGCCAATGGGATCCTTGATCGACACCAAGGGCAACAAAATCGCGGGATTTGACTCCATTGATAAGAAACAGGCAAGAGTAAATGTTTACCTTCATCTCCGTTTTTTCTGTGATGTTTTGAGGCGAGGGAAATTCAAGCAAACACGTACAGCTTGTACAATACACACATTTACATCCAGTATCCAAAAAGGATTGTGCTTCTGCTGTACTACAGCGTTCTGATGCATTCAGTCATTACTAAAGCTTCAGCCTCAGCAGTGCCATCCGTGTTAACCAAGCAACGATGCAAAGTGTGCAGTGCCAGGTCTGCAGGACACCGCTTTAAGATCAGTTGCAAATGACTGACCGGGTTTTGGTTCCAAATGTAATTCTGTTTCCAATACACGTGCAGGCTGTTTGTTTGCGTGATCCATATGAATGCTCTTGGGTGCTGTGTGAAGCCAGGAGTGGGTTTGGAGAGGGGCTTTCAGATCCCAGCATCTTGGTGCCGTGTGGACCGTGTGGCAGCACCACCATCCTGCGTCAGCACTGACAGTGCTGCTGTCCTCTCGCTGACAACTCGCCACAGCTGGCACGTAGCTCAGAGCTCTCCATCCATATGCCTCTGGAATGGATACGGCTTTGTGCCACGCATACATGTTCAGGAGTTTCTGAGACAGAAATCACTTTCAGATTTGTCTATAAGTCTGTCACCAAAGTCTGAACAAATAAGAACCCAATGATCCGCAGAGCGCACGGTCCATTTGTGACTCCTCATGTAATGAGTGTTGACGTAAGCTTGCTTGATTTTGCAGTCCAGCATCTCCACTGACCGAGACGGAAAATTGTGTTTTCTTGGAGCTGAACAGCAGAAGCTCTTACAACAGTCTTTGCTTTTTCAGCAGAATCCTGCACGTGAGAGCTTGTTTGACCTGGAAACCTTTTGTCCTGTTACTGCTGGGGAAGATGCGGGGGGGTGCTCCCGCTTACACAACACAGAAGAAAGAAAGGGAAAATGCAAAGTGTGCTGATAGGGATTTTTTGCCAGCATTTTTTAATGGTGAACTTACGTAAGGGAGAGAACTAGAACTTGCAGTTCTGCAATCTCTCTTTTCCTCCTGAATGCGATAGGTGGAACTTGAGATTTTTAGTGTGGCTACAAGCAAACGTTACTCTAAAAACAGAACAGCTTTTATGCAGTGGCAGCCTTGGGTGGAGGCTGAAATCCCATCAGTGTGCACTTGGTACGTTTTGTGGGGGAAAAGGATCCTCACTGGATTTTCTGACTCCAGTCGTGACCTACAGAAGCGAGTGGTTTGCGCTGGTGTTGGGCTTCCCTAAAACGCTGACTTCACTTTTATTTTGATACAGGGTCTTCAGGTTTCAACAAAGCAAAAGGTGTCCCCTTGGGACCTATTTGAAGGTCATAAAAATCCTGCTCCTCTCTCCTGGGCCTGGTTTGGTACAGTTCGTGTTGACAGGAAGGTGATCAAATACGAAGAGCAGCAGCATCTGCTCCTGTATCACGCGCACCCCAAACCCAAACCGCGGAGCTACTACCTCGAGCCCTTACCTCTGCCTCCAGAGGAGGAGGAGGAAGAGCCCACCACCCCTGTCTCTCAGGAACCAGAAAGGAAGGCAGGAGAGCTCTCCGATCAGGGAAAACACGCCACAGATGACGAGAAGAAGACGAAGGGCAGGAAGAGGAAGTCAAAGTCGAGCTCTAAGGCTGACGTAAGTGGTTGGTGCCTCCATGCAGAACTGGGAACATCTCGTGTTGCTGTCTTTGCTACATTCATAAGCTGTGCCCTAGCTGTAGGGGTTCCATTAGAGGGAGTGAATGGAAATGGTCTGCAGGAGGGTGGATTTCTATCAAACATGGCCTCCTGAAGAATCAGTGTAGAGGAGCGTATGATGCGTAGGACCTTCCATGCTGTATATATGGTGCTAAGCCGAATCTGAGCTCACTCAATATTACTCAGGTTCCATATATGCTTTCTCGTTTGGTGTAAAATTACAGCAGATACATTCTCTCTCACTTTCTGAAATTCCTCCTGATCAAATTATGTCATGAGAGCAAACATGTTGGCTCAAACCCAGGTCCCATTCAAACAGAGAATAATTTGGAAGAGCCTCTTCCACACAGATACGCTTTTCTACTGCGTAGGTTGTTCGGAGCTGCTTGCTGTGTTGGTCCTGTTGGCTTTCATGTTATTTTGAGGTGTGGGTGAAAATCACAGTAGAGCAAGGGTGATACCTGGCATATACCTGGCACCACCTCCACAACAGCATACATCTACAGGAGCGGCATTCTGCGTGGCTGCAGCCTCCTCGCAGCGCTGCCCGGGCAGTGGCACGGCTCACAGATGTGGCAGCATTCTGTCAGCACCCGCATGGTTTGTCATTGTGAGGTATCTTAAATAAGTGTCACTTTAACATAATTTTCTGGCCTTTTTGATATGTCAGTTCAGTTCCTCCTGTTATTTCCATATAGATGCAGTACACTGTTCTTGTGCTGTGCCTAATGGTAGCCTGCCGAAGGTGCTTGCAAATGAGATAGAAATGGATGGTGTCTCTGTGAAGTTGTTAGTGTTAATTACCTGTGGGCAGCCTGAGACTTAATCTGTTTTTTACATCATTGCAAACGACAATGGGAACTGTCTCTATCCTTTAATAATTTAGTAGGAAAATCGGCATTATTTATGAGTTAGTAAGGTATGAATGTCAGTAACATTCGCTTTTACTGTATATTTTAAGGAATATCCACAGAACAACTTATACAGAGTGCCTCCCAATTACTCGCCGATTCCCTCACAAATGATGCAGCATCCTCAGTCTGCCCTGTGGGGTTACAGCATCGTGGGGCAGCCGCAGCAGCCTGGCTTCTTCGTGCAGAACCAGCCCCTCCCACCAGGTATGTGGACGCTCCGAGTTCACCTCGGCGTTCCTATTGCTGGACGGTAGAACTTGCCTTAGTGCAGCCGACCCTCCGAGGCAGGCTGTGACTGCCAACGCCATTTGTTTTGTCCCGCAGTTCGCTGTTTTTCAGAAGAGCTTTCCATTAGCAGCTGTAGGTCTGTCCGTGCTAAGCTACTGAACTCTTTCGGTAGAGAAGCGAGGATCCCCTGCTGATGGTCTGCCTGCATTTTTTGTGTTGCTGATGGATTTCTCTTATAAGAGAGCTGCAGAAGTTCAGTGAGGAGTTAAATAAGGGAGAGATGATTAAAAGGAACAAATGACCTTGGGGTTATTTCATTTCTAATTTGATCCAGATCAAGAACCGTGGTGGCTCATTTAACATCCACTGGGTGGAATAAATAAGCAGCGGGCTGACTTTCCTTCCAGCATTTGTGATGAGCTTCGTGTTTTGTACGTTTGTTTTGTTTCTTCCAGGCAAGGTGTAGATGATTTAACCGATGTATTTTAGAGGTTCTTGTGCGTAGCAGATGCTTTCAAAAACAGATGCTCTGCTCTCCTCAGGTGTTACGCACAGAAGCGTAGAAGTTTGCTTCCAGTTATCAATGTGAACTATTTTTCCTGAAGCTCCAAATATAACTAAATCTGTATTGAAGATGTGTAAAACTCTTCAGAAATCACCAGACAGTGTCTAGAAAATTAAGAAAAGATAATTAAAGAAACAGAAAGAAAAAAGTGTATAAGATGTACCTTTGTAAATCCGTTGACCTACAGGTCCATATCTTTCTATCAAGTAGCACAGAATGCATAAGTTATTGCCATCTCATGATAGAATGGCTTGACATGATGAGCTGTTCCTATCGTGCTTTTGATCTGGCAGGCAGATTTTGTTTTTCAGTAGTAGTCAGACATTTTGTGTGATGTAGAGGACGCGACAGCCCATAGCCTTTTTACTTTCCATTCTCATTTGCAAGTGGCAGTCTTCAAAGCTCTTCCGCCCTTTTAATTTTTCCAGCCAGAAATGTGGTTTAATCCAGTTCCTTGCATCCCTTTACGGAGAGGAGCTTATCATCATTATGGTAGAGCTAACCAAGTGGAAGCCAATGAATTAGCAGCGATTTGTAAGGACAACTTTTCCATGAACGCAGCACAATGTTTGTGCTTTGGGTGGCTTGCAGGCGGTTCCAGGCTGGATCCAACGAGCTCCTTCGTTCCAGCCAACACGAAGCAGGCCCTGTCCAACATGCTGCAGCGGCGCTCGGGCACCGTGCTGCAGCCCCCCTCCCTCCATGCAATCACACCTCAGCAGCAGTTGCTCCAGATGAAACTCCTGCAGCAAGAGCAGCAGCAGCAGCAGCGGCTCCTCAGGCACCAAGCACAGGCACGGGCTCTCCAACAGGTTTGTCCAAAGCCCCGGGGCTGATGAGCAGCACAGTGCTTTTACCTTGAACTGCATGGGCTTACTGAGTGGGAAGCCAGCTGACATTTACACTCACAGTAACTTCTTAAGTATTGCTTAAGTGGGACCATCCACTGGTAAACTTCCTTTGTCCTTGGGTCTCGTAGCCCCTTCTATTTTCACTCTGTTTCATAAAATCAGATTTTGCTCCTGCTACTTGATGTAGTTTCCTGTTGTTCCACCGGTGGCTTTCCTGGTGGAATGGCACAGCGCTGTGTACCACCACAGTGCCAGTAGGCAGCAAGCACTCCTTACATTCCTTACATTCAGAAATTCAGGAAGTCCAGCAGCAGCTGTTTCCATACACATGCCCACGGGTGCGCATGTTCTCTCAAAGAGGTTGATTTTCTCCTAGTGCTTTGCAGAGTAATGCTGCCATGTGCCAAACCACACGTGCTTGTTGTACAGCTCCCTTTGGAGCCAAAGCTAGTTTTCAGGACATGGTTATAGCCAGGCTGGTGCTGAATTGATGGAACCAAGGAGAAGAAAATTGGTTTTCCTATCCCAGACAAACAGCTGTGTGCAGTAGTTGGTGGTACAGCTATTAACTGCTCACTTTTAAAGCCCTTCCGTACCCGTTCTTACCATCTCTGCAGTCACCTATATTGCATTGTCCTTATGCTAAATTCTCGCCTTCAAACTCTGGGTGTGCCTAGATTGCTCAAAGCAGTCAGAATTTTCAGCGGGCACCCTGTAATTCCTCTCCGTGTGTGTGCTTTGGTAGAGCTCCCTCATCTTCATTATCATTCCTTCTTCAGTTTCTCTGTTGTGATGCACACAAAGCCCAGGTCCAACCTGGAGATGCACCAGGTCCAACCCCGGCCTCACAGCCCCCGTGCCGTGCACAGCCGGGTCCTGCAGTGTGCTGCCTGGCGTCAGGGCAGGGAATGCTACGCTGGTGCGTACACCTGAACAAAGTATTTGGAAACAGAGGAACAAGACGACTTGTGAGCATTGCTACTACGTGATGTAGGTTGCTAGGCCGAGCTTCAGTAGGGAAGGTCTCTTTGTTTTTTTGTATCCCTGCAGCTGGAGAATGGAGCTCCCTGCTGAGCTTGAGGGCAGGGTGGTTCTGTGAGACCAGTCTGCACGGACCCAACCCGCAGTGCTGTGCCGCAGCGCTGGGCTCTTTTACAGGAAGGGCTGTGGTGCAGGTTTTGCAAAGACCATGCTTTGTCCAAAAAGTGTTGCATATTACGTGTAGCATTAATAGGCTTTTGTGGATGGCAGAGAGTGCTTTCCATGTTTCATGTTCCATAAACGTTATAAAAATGCTGGGGCTCATTAGCATCATGGAACACCTGGAAGGACTCTGCCATGGTTTCCAGCACCACGTGCTGTGGGTGCAGGCAGGTGGGCACTGCGAGGGTGCTGTGCTGCTCCACCAGCAGTCTGAGCCTAGGAATGTGTATTCTCTGTACTGTTTGCTGTTCTCTTGCCTGTCCTTTTCCTTCAGGATGTCAGTAGCTCTGCCGTATCCCTTCAGGATGGCTTTGACAACATCATGGTAACTGCTCTGAGACTGTGAACTTTTCTTTCTTTTCTCTTTTGCACAAACATTCATTCCTTCCAGCACATGGGCTGCACTCTGCTTTCAGTGGGAATGCTACGCTTTGTGCGCTCCTCGTGGCTCAGCAGTGCAGTGGCTGCATGGAGAAGGCTGTGAATATACTCACACGCACAAAACGTTTTTGTTACAAACACTGCCGATAAGTGCATCATCGCTGTATTTTTCGTCTTCAGGAGGTGCTGTGTTCCTCGCTGTGAGAGGTCACAGTAGCCTCAGTACTTCCTGACACCACATCCATCCAAGCATGGCTTGCACCTTCCCATTTTGCCTGACGTTGCAGTCCTGTGCTGGGCAGGGCGTGCGGTGGGAGCAGCCCCGCTTTGGGCCCTGTGCTGTTAAGAGCAAGGTGCTCACGATTCACAAAACTCAGTCATTCCTGGGGAAAAGAGGTGATGTCAGTCTCTGTGACGGGAACTTTCATCCTCCCAAGTCAGGAGAAATCCTTTGCAAAACTCCGTTTTAAAGGGCACCTGCCTTTTAAACAACAGCAGCCGTGTTGGCAGATAGCTGCAGTGCTGCAGTGGTGGAGAAGCGCCTGTGCTGGAGGCCGGGGCCGGCCCTCCCCTCGCCCCGCGGGCAGCTCAGGGCCAGGCACTTCTGGAGGAGCTGGGGAGCCTCTCCATGCTCCTGTTGTGCATAGTGGTGGGGTCACGGCAGGAGCAGGGCCAGCCTGACCGCGTGTGTCTTGCAGGGTCAGCCGATGGACCCCGCTGCTCTTTTCACCCCGCAAGTCCGACCCGCGCCGCAGCTACCGCAGTACCCAGGGCTTCAGCAAGCACAGGTACTGCACTGCTCCGCAGAGTGGGTGCACAGCAACAGGTGAAACTGAGCCCCTTCCCCGTCCAGGCTGGCCATGCTGGAGGCTGCCTGGGGTCGTGCCTGTGTCCTGGGGCGGTGTGATGCTCGGCCAGGGGTGCTCGCTGCTCTCTGTATGGTGCAGCTGTAAATGGCTGTAACTGTCCCATTTTTCCCCAGTGATGTTCTGGTAGAAGATGAGCATACTTCAGTGCCAAGTCTGAAATGTGACCTCGTTTACAATGACACTGATTTATGTCAGTCCACAGCGAAGCTCCTCTCTGTCTGCTTTCCGTGCAGAGCATGCCCCACGGGTACACGATGTACAGCACCCCGATGCCTTTGCAGCAGCAGCAGCCCGGCAGCGTGGTGCTCTCCCCTGGCTACACCCCGCGGGTGTACACAGCTCACTCCAGCCCCGTGCTGATGGAGCGGCTGCGGCCGGGGCAGCCGGGCGGTGTGGCTCAGCAGCAGGCGGCTGCCTACATCCAGCCCCTGGCGGGCGCTCAGCGGTGAGCTTCTGCCCTTCTCAGAGCTGTAACCTCGCAAGGTTTAACGGTGACTTTGGTCTAGAGGTCCAAAGCGTTTCATGTTTGGTGGTTTTTTTCCTTTATTTCAGGAAGTAAGAAGTCTTTATAATCAGTTTTGAATTACTGGAAACGTAATTAACTATGGATGTTTTTGTCAGAGAACATTCTAATGCTTATGTAGAATGTTGCTTGAAACGTAGAGGCTCATTGCTCTTCCTAATAGAGTAAGAGTGAATTGGTTGGACATACTGCCTGCATCAGCTGTGGGGCAGTAGGACGGCATGGCTTCTGCTGTGGGTGCTTCTCAAAGCATTCCTATTTGGAAGAACAGTCATCTTGCAAAACTTCAGTCTTTTGAACCTGTAGAAGTCTGATGTTGCAGCTTTTAGTAGTACTCCTAGTAGTCCTATCTCTGCTCTGTCTATAAGTAGAGTGGAATTCCTTTTACTTATTGTGTTGTTTTTCAACCAGATTGACCCATCAATCTCTGCAGCCAAACTCAGTGATAGGAGCGGGCCTGGACAGCGCGTCGACCACACGTACCCATCCAAGCTTGAGCTCGGCACAGCTGCCCCAGGAGCAAATGCAACAGAGGCAGCAGCAGATCCGACAGCAAAGACTCTTCCAGGTGAGGAACCCGACTGCCCCGAAGTCAGGAGGTGCTTCATTGCAGGGAGCGCATGCATCCTTCCATGGCTCTTTGGGATTATTTCCACGTTTTCATTGTAATGCAATGGCTGTCTGCGCCTGTTCCTGACAAACGATGGTGCATTTCATCCAGATGTTTTGATGTAGCAAATTAAATATACCAGTAATATTACAAATGTCGTCAGCTCAGTGCAGCTGACAGTGCAGAGCTGGAGCGCCAGGAGGCCCACAGCCCCTGGGACCTCCAGCGCCCTGCGCTGGGTGCAGGCCCAGCTCCCAGCCCACACATCGGCCGTGGGCAGCCGTGGTGCTGTCTTAGGGCCGCTCCCCGAGGCGGTGTGTGTGCAGTTTGCTGCTGTCTCAGGGCCTGTATTCTTTCAGATGCAGCAGGGGCAGCAGCAGCAGCAGCAGACGCTTGATCTCCAGCCCATGCAGCCGCAGCAGCCCCTGGTAAGTGGGATGGATGATGAGTGCGGGGCAGGGCATGGGCAGAGCGAGTGAAGCTTACACTGAATTTGCAGCACTGTTGTCCATGTTTCCTGGAAGTGGCCATTTTTTCCAGACATGTTTAAGTTGGTTGAGGATAATTAGAAAAAGGTTGGTCTGGAAAAATGGAGAAAATACAAGCGACGCTGAATTTGGCAGCTGTCAATTCCAAACGCATTAATGCAATTCAACAGAGAAACCAAAGGGCAGCATGTCAGTGTGGGAGGAGTGGTAAACGAGAGGTCATTGTCTGATCACTACTGAAAGATCATTTACATCCATTTCTAAGCTTTTCTCAGTATTCTTGTCTTAAACCGGCTGCCTGTGATGGGTTGCCATGCAGGCAGAGCTCTGCCAGGCGCCCACTCTTCCAGCAGCAGAGCATTCCACGCGGGTTTCACATCCCCAGGAAGCCCTGGTGTGGTTAATGCGTTTCACTAACCTCAGCAGTTACTAGAGGCTGCTAGTCAGAGGATTACACAATGTATTTTAAGTAAAGGATTAGTTTTCAGAAAGAGAAAAAAAAGCTGAAATCTCACTAAAGCCCTGAAACTCCCTCTGGTAAGCCCAGGTTTCACCAAAACAAAACACGGACGGACTCCATGCAGCGTGTGCTGCCACCGAGTGTCACATTGCTGCACTTTAAGCAGCACATGAGGCTGTCGGCCTGGGCGGCTGTGTTGTTGTGCACAGTCTATGGACGCTGTACTTAAAAGAAAAGAAGCTTAAGTAGAAGCACATGTCCTTTCACCAGAACTAATGGGAAGAAAAGCAATGGGATTTTGAAAACAGACCAAGAGAGCTCAGAGGCCCTGCAATAAATAGGTAGTTCAGGAAGTGGTGACAGTTTTGACTGCAGCAGCCGGCACAGCAGTCCCTCATGCATCGCAGTCCCTCAGGACAGGGAGGAGTCAGAGCTGTGCCGTCAGCTGTCTGTGCTGGGTAAGCCGCAGGCAGCTGGCACACAGGTTCCACTTCGTGCAGGTGACATCTGTGCTTCCAGAGGGAGGAAGCACCTCTCCTGTGCACCACTTCTGGCTCCACAGGGACCCATCCTAACGGCGCCTTTGCTTCAGATGGTCTGTGCCAAACTTATCTGTTGTGATTGAGCAGCTTGATTGGACACATATGTACTTCAGTGATGGGCTGCGGTTGGATTTGATGATCTTAGAGATCTTCCAACCTTAATGATTCTGTGACTCTGACCTGCAGGTAGCTGATCTCTCAGAGTTATTAATAGAGAGTGATTTTCTTCTGGATGACGGCAGAAGCACTGAAAACAGAGCAGTGCTTGTTCTCCTGTCTGGTCCCACGGAGAAATAGATTGCTTGGCTTGTCCAGCTAGGGAATAACACGTGCTGTCAAGTGGACCGACCAGAGACTGAGTTCTGCTTTGATGCAGTACAGATAGCGTGCAAATTTGTGGAAGTCTGTGCTTTTGAAATGATTGAAGGCATGATTTAGTTCATTAGCAGCAGACTTCTTTGGAAGCTCTTAGTGTCTAATTCTGTCACGTGTAACAATGTGCTCTGGAGGGCTCTTAGTGTCTAATTCTGTCACGTGTAACAGTGTGCTCTGGAGGGCTTTGCCTTGCTGCTGTGGGCTGCAGTCAGATCAGAGTGAGGTTTGCTGATAGCACGTGCTGAGCACTCTCTGGTTCCATTGGAGTGCAGCCACGACCCTGCAGCACATGAACAGTTCTTTGTGCTTATCCTTCGCGTCATTTGAAGTGCCACTGCCCCGAGACAGACATCTTTCTAGCAGTTTCATTTGACTGCTCTGCTCCAGCTACACGCGGGTGTGTACAAATGCCAGAAGGACATTAGTTTTGATGAGCAGTTCTGGTTTGCTGTGGCTTTGAGCAAGACAGACAGCAGAGCTGCTCCAAGTGACGTGCAGGATAACACCGGGCTCTGCAGGGGTGGAAAGGACGGGCTTTTGTAAAAGACGGGGACTGACTGCGCACACTGACACCTGTAGCAGCGCTGCAGACGTGTGGAATTTCAGGGGACGAAGAAAACACACGTGCTGGGAGTTGTGAGCACGCTTCGTGCGTCCTCGCCGCGCTGTTCACACGTGCTCAGGGCCCACTGCCGGGCAGCTCAGCCCCTCTCGCCACCCTGCCCTGCTCTGCCGCCCGCCCTCCGGTCACCCTTTGTCCTGAGCTCAGGGTCTGGAGCAGTCCCTGGGAGCTGTGGGCTGCGGACGGTGAGCTCCGCTGGGACGGGAGCGCTGCTTTCTGCATTACCCGACGCGCGCTTACGCTGCGGTTTCTGCCGCCTGTCCTTTCCGCAGCAGTTCCCCAGGCAGGGCCTGCAGCAGACGCAGCAGCAGCAGCAGACGGCGGCGCTGGTCCGGCAGCTGCAGAAGCAGCTCTCCAGTGAGTGCCGCTGGCGTGAGCGCGCGTGGGGATGTGGGGGTGGCGTGCCACGCGGGAGCGGGTTGGCGGCGGGCGGCGGGCCCCGCACCCAGCAGCCACGTCACAGCAGCGCGCTGGCGTGGGCACACGCTTGGGGTCTGTGGGTCGCAGAGGGCCGGGAAGGGACGGGCCGGCTGCCCTGCGCCGCTGCCTCCCGCTCACCTCCTGCAGCTGCCGCGGGTGGGAGCGGACTGACCGCGCTGCGAAATGAAGGCGGTGTTCTGCATTTTGTCGAGCACGTTCCCTTTGCTTTGCCACCAGGTAACCAGCCGCAGGGCGTCAGCCGCTACGGGCATCCTTCGCGCTTCTGAGTCGAAAGGTGGAAAGGAGACGCAGCGTTCCGTTTGCACTGAGGAGCAGAACGTTCGAAATGCAATGCACTAGTTACTGCTAGAAAGCAAACCTTCGTTTTCTTCTCTGATTATTTCGGTAATTCTTTTCTGTGCCGCAGTGGATGTATGTAACAAGGTGGTTCTCCGGGGGTTCTGAGTTTCTTTGCTTTCAGTTAGATTGAAATGTAAGGACTTGTGGGCCTATCTGAAGAATGTTATTGCAGATTTTATGAATTCGGTGCTTTTCAGGTCCCGTTACTTTTAAAGAGGACAAAGAACGTTGGGTTTATTTATTTATTCGTGGGAAACATTCTTTTGCTATTACGATTTTTTTTAAGAACCGCACTGGACCAAACTACTGAATTGAAAGGCTCTCCCGAGTTGGGCCTAAGAGCTGATGCGTTCATTAAAATGTTCACCTCTTTGTTTGATGGTAGAACGAGCGTTGATTTGAATTGTGTTCATTTAACTGTAATTTTCATATGCACTTTATAAAGTTCTTTGTTTAAAGTACCAGTTCTCTCTTGCTCTCATTGTGGTCAGAAGGTGCTGAAGTGGGTTTATTGCTTGTATTAGAACTTCTTAAAGTTTATATTAAAAGCCACAATGTAACGTTAATAAACCGACTGGAAGTAGCAGCATTTCTTCATACGTG
Organism: Aquila spilogaster; assembly: GCA_024606505.1. Taxonomy (NCBI): domain Eukaryota; kingdom Metazoa; phylum Chordata; class Aves; order Accipitriformes; family Accipitridae; genus Aquila; species Aquila spilogaster. Next base: position 17,604 of record JANHGO010002018.1, read on the forward strand.
GTCTTTTTAACGTCACGTCCGTTGGTGATCCCTTGGAGGAGTGCAGAGGCAGTCAGGAGCCGTGGGCTGTCCCTGCTCCGTGGGGCGGCAGAAGGCGGTCTGTGCGTCTGTCCATGCTTCAGTGAGGAAATCTCACTCCAGGTTTCACAAAGGGAGGGTGAAAAAGTCCTTTCTGCCGCTTCTGGAGCTGACGCCGGTGCGTACCGCGGTGGCCCTGCAGGAGTTATTCCCGTTACCTGTGCATCTTTTACTTTGTATGCCAACTGTTTAAAATTCGGGGTTAGACGCTTCATTTCTGGCTGAGCTTCAGTGGTGTAATGTTGGTTCTGTGTGAATCAACATTTAACTGCAGAAATCTGATCTGCACAGAAGCTCTGAAAATGAAACCACGATGTTCTCCTTTATGCTTTCTGCGTTGGCCAGGAAGTTAAGACGTTTGTGCTGATGATGATTCCTGTATTGTCTCCAACAACGGGAGTTGTTCGAGCTGTGAACTGTTACATTTGCCTTATGTGATCCCGTTTATTGGATGTAATCTTATAGGACAGTTAACGTTCTGTAGATTCTGATTGTCTTGTAAAGTAGTCAGTAAGTCTAACTTGCATAAAAATTATTTCAGTCCTTTTTTTTACAGGGATTTCCTTATCCCTGGTGGAAGTGTACTGTTCTCCGTAGCAGTTCAAGCTGTCACAGACACTAACGAGTGAGATCGGTGTAATCCAGCCTGTTGTGGCCACTCCGTCCATCTGTGGAAGGAAGCACACGGCAAACCACGTGCAACGTGATGCCCGAAGTGGTCATGCCAGCACAAAGGCTGCCCCGGCTGAGTTTGAAGTCTTAAATAAACAAATAAGTAGAATAAGTCCCCAGGTCAATCACCACGTGGTTACATGAGATGACAGAACCTGCATTTAGCTCTTGGTGCCTGAATACTTTCTCACTCCTGAGAATGCTGTGCGTTCATCAGCCACTGCTGAGAGCCATTACTGCGGGAGGTTCGGATGCTGCATAGCACTGAGGAGTTTTGCTGCAGACATCCTTATGAGCGGTGGATGTTTTGTCCCAGAAGAGGTACGTTACGGTTCTCGAACTTCTCTTTTGTTACTTTAAAGGATGTGAAGAGCTCGACTTCGTGAGGCCGGGAATGGTGACCCTGAACCCTCCATGTGTCCGTCAGGCTTCCTGTAGCGATAAGGGAGCGCTCTCACCGGCAGCAGTCAGTCCCTGCTCTGCTCTACAGCTGCCGCATTGTGCAGCACCAGAGGCCGCCGCTGTTCCCAGTTGGTGAGTTTAGGGGGAAAGGCCCTTCTGCCCCTTCTGCCCTGGTGTTAAGTGCTCTTAGGAAGAATGTGAGTAAGACACTCGGAGCTTCAGTTACTGGTTGATAGTCATTTCAGCAGTCCAGTTCACCATTCAGTTGTGCAGAATGCGCATGTAGCCATTCCCCTCTGTTCTGAAGGCGTTCTTTTCCTCTTGGACAAACGGTCGCTCCTTAGACCTACCCAGTAAACTGAGAAACCACAGTTCTCAGGTGATGTGCAGACTGATGTAATTGTTTTCTGAGTGAGAAATCTTTAAAAGTAATTTTGTGACAACTGGAAAATTATGCCAACCTGGACTAAAGCCAGAGTTCTTCTGCATGCATCCTCCCAACGTTCTGCACAAAAGACTGTGAACCCTTCCCTGCTGCTTGTTTCACCACTGAATGTGAATAATCAAACGTGTTAGGAAGGTAACCTGCATCACAACGAATCTGCTCTTTGGTTCTTGGGTACTCTTGCTTTCCGACCCATGCTTGTGATAGCTATACAAGGTGGACATTATTAATCTAATAGGAAAAAGTCAATCCTATATGGAAGTTCTCTAGGTATATTTGTAGAAAGTAATTTTATTTAATATTCCAAGTTTGCTGGCAGGGCAAAAGTGCCTCAAGTTCAGTTTTATACAGGTCCCTTCGATCACTGAATCGGTGCTGGATAGTAACGCTAGATCTAATATTCCAGACCCCTTTTTTGTGTGGTCACTGCAGACTGAATCCTGTAAATGTATTTAGGCACTTACGTGCCTTTGGCTGCCTTCGATTAAACGTATTCCAAGGATAAACTCAGTCCAGCTGTAGACTTTGCTACCAATCATTCATTCTGTATTTCTTATTTCAAATGACATGAATGTATGTTACTGTGAAATCACTGCCGAGATGGTTCCTTGCTGTGCACTTGTACATTCCGGAATCTGACGGCCGGGGGTTCTGGATGAGCAGTGTCCCCTCAGGATGCAGCACTCCACTGCCGGATGCTCGGCCCTGGTTACCTGTAGAAAGTATGGAGCGGTCAGGTAATTCCCATGTAATTTCTGGCTTTGGTATTCCCAGCGCTGTGCAGCTGAGCTGAACTGCTGCGCCAGGCATTGTATGTATGGTCTGCGGGGGTCTGTTTGTAATGCGTGGAGGATAGGCTACAATAGTGACAGGAATGGTGACAGACAAATCTCCGGCGTGATTGTGAGCCTTACACACGTAATTCCCTCTGTCGTGAATGGTAGCTGCTCGTATAACCAGCGTGCCATTTTCCAGCAGAATGTGTCTGCTGTTGATCTGAGGTCGGTCCAGCACGTGGCCACCTGGGAGAGTCCACGCCGTGTTGGGTTTGGGGCTGCCGTCGGACAGGCAGTGAAGCGATAACGGTTCCCCGCTGATGCCCCTCACTGGACCCTTGGGGTGAATGAGGATGGTGGGCTTCTGGGCAACTTCCAGGATGATCAGCTTTTCAATATAGCCGACTTGGTTCTTAGCTGCACAGCGATACTTCCCTGCTTTGTCCCTGCTGGGATTGTGGATGGTGAGGGTTCCGTTGCTTCCTGGGAGAAACTCGGACGTCCTGGTCCCCTTGGAGAACCACGTGCCATTGGGCAACATCCAGCTTACTTCAGGTGGAGGATTTCCATCCACAGAGCAGTTCAGTACGGTTGTTTTTCCGGGTTTTGCTATTATTTTTTCATTGAATGGATTTTTAAACATGGGCCGCCTTAGCATTTCCAGTACCTGCAGCTGCACCACCAGCATGCTCTCTCCCCAATCGTTCCGTGCCACGCAGATAAAATCTGCTGTGTCGGAAGGCCTTAGGTTCCGGATTTCAAGCGTTCCATTTTTGTGTATGACAATCCTGCTGCCGTAGTACGGAGCCGTCAGGAAAATGTTATCGGGCATGATCCACATAATCTGAGGGGGAGGCGTCCCTTCTGCCCTGCAGTCGATTTGTTTCTTCGAGTGCCTCACTGCTGTCACTTTAATGATAGTTTTGTTCGTGAATAGACCATTTATGATAGGTGGTTTAGCGTCAACGTGCAGTTTATACAATTTTGTATCATCCCCTCCAGCATTACGAGCAACACACGTGTACTCCCCAGCGTCCAGCAGCTTGGCCCGGCGGACTGACAGGGAGCCGTTAGCGTGCAGGAGGTGCCTGTCTGTGGAAGAGGAGATCATGTCACTGGAAGGCAGCAACCAGAATATTTTTGGCTTAGGTTCTCCAACAGCTTCGCAGTCCAACAGCGCGGTATCCCCGGCTTTCACTTTAATGTAGGTCTTGTAACTGTGCTTTATCTGAGGGGCTGCCATGACGACTGTGATGTGTATTTTCATTTCATCTCTCCCCAGAGTGTTCTGCGCGTAGCAGGTGTAATCTCCCTCCTCTGTTACTCCAGCTCTGTTGAGATACAGAGTTCCGTTGTCAAAGAGGACGTATCTGCGAGACCTGTGTCTGCTGTCATCTGCCAGCATCGCGTTGTTGATCACTGTCCCGTCCGGCAAACTCCAGGATATCTCTGGTGCAGGTGACCCGGAGGCCTTGCAGTCCACCCGGAAATCTTTTCCATAGGGCACCAGTTTCTTGAAGTACTGTTTCTGGTCAATCTTGGCTGGTTTCATTGTGATGCTGACTTTCATCAATATCAGATCATCTCCGATTTTGTTTCTTGCGACACACAGATAGTCCCCCGCATCCTTTTCAGTAACTGCCTCAATAACCAAGGATCCATTGGGGTACACATGGATTCGACTTCCCATTCTGTTGTGGGGGGAGAAAGAGGAAAAGAATTATGGAACACAGTGCTGAAGGTGAATACTGAGCGCTGGAAGTGCCTTACAGTATTGAGTATGGTGTGAGCTTATTGCCTTGATTTCCTAATTTAAAGTTTATTTCATAAATTAAAGATACCTCGTTATATATATTCTGTATTAGATACCTGCCTAATTGAAGCAGTTTTTTAAAGGCACTACGTTTATATTTCACCCCTTCCATTTTCCTAGACTTCTTTCCTTTACTGAAAATACCAAGGTTTTTTTTCCCAAAATTTTGGGATGTAAATGGTGGTAAATCAAATCTGGGTGCCCGCAGTGGATGAAAGACACAGATAACGGGGCTGGGTCCTTCAGGTGTGACTAAATGCCTACAGCAAGCCGGAGCTGGTTTGTACGGTATTTCTTTACATCCTTGGTAATGCACCTCTGCTTTAAACACCTCGCTTCCTCCTGTCCCTGCGTTCAGCTCGAGCCTGCAGGCAGCAGGGGCTGAGAACATAACTGGTGCCAGAATGCGCTGCCATTCGCTCTGCCACGATTTCAGCCAGGAGGCTGCTGCTGTTGGTATTACAGAGCTGCGTTTAGAAGTGAATTTAGCTCATAATGGATTGTTGCAGTGATGTTCCGGTCCCTCACACCAGCACTGGAGATACCGGCGTGTGAATTTTCCGAGAGGTGGAGAAGAAAACAGTCTCCTACCTGTGCCACTGGTCTACGACCGCCTTGGAAGGCAGCCTCCAGATTATCCTGGGCTGGGGCTCCCCCGTGGCCGTGCAGTTCAGAAGCAGTTTATCCCCGAAGTTGAGCTGAGTCATCCCCTGGGAGGCGGCAGCAATCCTTGGCAGCGTGTCCCGGTGCGGCACGGCGAGGCTCACCACCCGGCGCTCCGAGCCTGTCGAGCTCGTGGCGATGCACTCGTAGTTCCCGCTGTCGGCGGGCGCGATGCCGCTGAGCCGCAGGGTGCCATTGGGGAGCAGCAGCACCTTGGCGTTTACAAACTGCAGGGGCTTCACCACCGTCCCCTCGGAGAGGACCCAGTGGACGCGGGGCTGAGGATTCCCTTCCACAGTGCAAGGGAGGTTCAGCTCTTGCCCCGCCGTAGCCGTGATCCGCTGTCTCTTTTCCTCCAGAATGACGGGAGGTGCGGCGATGACCTGCAGCCTGACGGTCAGCGTGTCGGTGCCCGCTGGGTTTTTGGCCGTGCACGTGTAGAGGCCCCTGTCGTAAACCGTGACGTCCCTGATGGTTAAGGTGCCATCCGGCTGCACGAGAACTTTGTGATTTCCCTGGGAAGAGCTGGAGACGTGCGTTTCATTGGCCAGAACCCACGAGACGGAGGGAGGGGGTCTGCCCTCGGCCGGGCACCTCATGGCCACGGGCGTCCCGGCATGGGCGGTGAGGAGCCGCGTGCCGCCGGCGATGCGGGGCGGGTAGGCCACCACGGCCAGCGTGGCCAGGAGCCGCGCCGTGCCCAGCGCGTTGCTGGCGGTGCAGCGGTACTGCCCGCCGTCCTGCAGGGCCACCCGCGCGATGGCGAGCGTGCCATTGGCCAGCACCGTCCATCTGCTGCCGCCCGCCGGGGCACCGGTCTCTGCGGGAGGGAGGGACAACAGCGTGGTGTCAGAACTCTCTATCCCGCCTCGTTTTGCTCAGCACCCCTATATGCTTTCCTTATCCTGGTCTACTCTGCCCAAATAACCGAGACGTGGTGGTGAGAAAGGGAGAAACAATAAATCCTGCATTGTGGTGGGAAAGCTGCAAAAGAAAACCAAAACCTGGCTCCTCAGTAGAGACAAGGCTTGCGTAAAGCACAGAGGGCTTTGCGTAGCCAGGAGTACTTTGGCATAGTTGTGTGTAGGCGTTGCAAATTCATGAATGTTTTGGCATTGCAGTCACTTGATTTCATGGTTCGTTATGACAGATGTTCCTTCTCGTTTGTCTCATGGTTCTGAAGTAGCAGGTAACATGTGAGAAGAACCTTAATCTTCTCACAATAAGCACAGTTACTGTTTACGTATGTACGTACTTAAAATTTCCCTTAGCAACTGCTTCGTAGTCAGTATGAAGACACTCCAGCAAACGCTGGGATGTCATTTTTCTCACTATTTCTTAGTCTGCATCATAACCGGTCCTCCACGGTGCTCCTGGACAAGCACTACCGACTGCGTCATGCCAACCGCCTGCCAGACCGCGGGACCAGAGCAGCGGGCAGCGCCAGAGCTGCTGCCAGGCTTACCTGGGGAGATCCTGGTCCACTCTATGGTTGGCTGGGGGTTGCCCGTAGCTTCACACGGAATGAAAGCGTCTGAGTTGGCCAGCACGGTGAAGGCAGCTAATTTTCCTCCAGTTATCCTGGGCTTTGTGAAATAGTTTCTGCTTAAAGAGAACAAGGGCAGAGGGATGCTGGTGGTGGTTTGGTGACCCTGTCTCTGCTCAGACCAGCCGCTGGCAGAGCTGCCCCATGGGTGTGCGTGTGGGACAGCCACCTGCCATAGGGTCGGCACGGTCGGTGCATTTACCATTAAGGTTTTGCCTCCCCATTCCGCAGGGGGCGGCCCGGCACCAGTTCCCCCCGTGGGCAGCACCGGGGCAGGACGCTGGGCTCGGGGAGCTGCAGTGCCCAGAGCTCTGCTGCTCGGCTCGGCGCTGCCCAGGGCCGGGGGCTGTGCCATGGGGCCACCTCGCGTGACCTTCTCGTCTGTCCCCGGGTGTGGCCGCTCAGCAGCCGGGATGGAGGCTGTGATTTGCTGAGCGGGTTCCGAGCCCGCTGCGGCACTGACTGCGGCAGGTGGCACCCACGTGGCACCGAGAGGCTCCGAGGGCAGCGCTGGGGGTGGGGTGCTTGCGGTGGGGGTCTGCGGCCGAGGGCTGCGGGGCAGCAGTGGCACAGGGCGGGTGCTCACCCCCGTGCTGGGGGCCGCTGCTGTCAGCGGTGCCACCGTGAGCCCGTGCTGTGCCACACGTGGTGTGGTGAGGGCGGTCACCCAGCCTGCAGACGGGCTGTCAAGCACCGCTGCTGCAGGTGCATGCGTTGCAGGCTCGGCTGGCGGGCTGGCCGTGGCGGTGGCCGTGGCTGTGGCCATGGCTGTGGCCGTAGTGGCTGTGGCTGTAGTGGCTGTGGCTGTGGCCGTGTCTGCAGGTGGAGCTGCTGTAGGGCGGGGGCCCACAGTCGGGCTCTGTGAAGGAGGTGTTTTCAGGGGCCTCCTCCTCCTCTGGCCTCTCCTCCTTCCCATTCTGAACGCTTTACTTGTGCTGATTTTGGCGTTGGTTGGAGCAGCCATAGACACTGTGGCTGTTGGCTTTGGGCTCTCTCCGCCCATTCCTCCGGTCGTGCTCTCTGCGGGGCTGCAGTCGGGGGGCTCCGCAGCAGCAAAGTGCCCTTCTGACGGACCGCTGCCGCCAGCGGCTTTGCCTGAAGATGGGAATCCACCGCTGTGATCAGCGCCCGCTGAGATGGGTGTGAAGGGCAAAGGAGAGACCTGGGGCCCAGGTGCCACTGCTGTAGTTTTGGGAAGCAAGGCTGATGCCTCTGTTGGTGGAAACGCATCTGTCCTCAGCACCTCCTTTTGAGCGTCATTTCCAAAGAGAAGCGCGTCTGTAATTTTCCCTCCCTGGGAGTTTTTGGATGAGGATCTGGAGGAGGCAGACTCGGGAGCAGAAGCGGTCCTGGTGCTCATCTCGTGTGTGATTTCTGCAGTGTGAGCCGTGCGGGTCGCCGTCGTTGGCAGTCTGCTGCTCACAGACTGCGCTCTGTAAGTGCTGCTCTGATGTGGAGCGCTGCTCTCTGGTTGCTGCTGCGCAGCATCTCCGGAGCTTCGAGCGATGACGGGCGCCGTGCTGGAAGCAGCTCCTTGCCTTGCAGCTCCTTGCCTTGCAGCTCCTTGCCTTGCAGCTCCTTGCCTTGCAGCTCCTTGCCTTGCAGCAGGCGCGCTGTTCTCTCCCGTGAGGAATGCTGCGCTCTGTGCTGTGCCTGCTGGGTGCTCTGAGGGCGGATTCGTGGTAGAGGGGTAGGGCAGAGGCTCATTGGGGCTGAGCGGGTTGATGCCGCTGCTTGAGCTGTTTAAGGCAGGTAAGTCAGAGCTGCGTTTCCAACTCAGCAGAACACCTGGAGCAGTAGCTGTACTCCCTCTGGCAGAGCCCGGCTTCCCTAAATTGCGCCTGTGCTCTCTGAGGAGGCGTCCCGGCCTGACCATTTTTCTCCTACCAGAGATGTTCCTCCTTCTCCCATATTGCTGCTGGGCCCGAGGCGCGTGAGTTGTCACATCCCGAACGGTCTGAGTGTGCTGATGAGTAACGATGTTCAGGCTCAGCGGCAGCACAGGAGTTACCGGTTTGTGAGCACTGTGGAAGTGAATGTGACCGAAGTCAGGCGTCGGCTCGCTGACCGCTGCTGCGGGTGCCTGACCACCTGTTTTGCTGGAAATCTTACCAGTGAACTCTGCAGAACCATGCAGCTCTCCCACCGCATTTTGGGAGGTCACAGGTTTGCTGCTGTCTGTAGCACGTGTCATGGTTGTCACAACTACAGCCTTTAAGTGCCCACTGTTATGTTCCCCAGGAGACGCCGATCTTTGCTGAGCACTGAGGAGTGCAGATGCTGTGCTTGCTCCCTGCGCTGCCATCGGTTGTTTCCTACCACTTGCTGACGTTTGGCTTAAATTGGGTCTCTCCCATGAGTTTGATGTTGTGCTCACAGGATTTGGATCTGCTGGTGTCGGGCTGGTGGATGGGACAGGCTGCGGGAGGGGAGCGGGCAGGGGGGTCCTGGTCCCGGTCCCCACGGGGGTCATGCTTCCTGCCACGCTCCCCAGGGAAGACGTGGTGGCCCTCTCTGTTACCGGTATCATGAACTCTTGTTCTGGAGACATGGGATCCCCGGACGTTTCCTCCTCATCCGCAGGCACTGCTGCGAACTCACGGACTTGGGCAGGCGGCTTTGTTTCCACTTCTTGTTTTCCTGTCCAAGGTGGGTTCCTCTTTGCTTTCTCCAGAAAGGCCGCCCAGCGCTGGGGGTTGGCTCTCTTGGCTGAGGAGCCAAAGTGCCGTCTGTGCCCCCTGAGCCTCCCGCCGGCCTCGCGGTGGTGGTGCTGGTACGTCGTCCTCCTGTGGCCGCTGCCTGTACGGGCTCTGTGTGCGCCCTGCTGCCTGCGTGCTGGGGCAGCAGGCTCCGGGCCGGCCGGCCGGGTCACCACGGCAGCTGAAGAACTTTGATTTCCTCTAGCTGAGGGCAGCATTGCATTGCCAGAGCCATCGCTCTCTTCCCGCTCTCCTGTGGCTGCAGCCGCTTTTTGCGGGGTGGTTCTGTCCTCTCTAACCAGCACTTGGAAAATCAAAAGATCAACGCCGTACTGGCTGGCTGCAACGCATCTGAAGTAGCCGCTGTCTCGCTCTGTTACCCCCTGTATTCTCAAGGTACCGTTGTCAAAAATGAGTTTGTTTCTCGCAGAACGATGAAGAACCGCGCGCTCAGGTAACACCCAACTGATGGCAGCGTCTGGAACTGCGGCGGAGGTACAGGGAAGGTCCAGAACGCTGCCAACCTCTGCGGAAAGTTGGGCCCCATTTACACTGCTGTGTTCCACGTAAGGATCAACCACGGTAATTCTAAACGTGAGCATATCTGCATCGTTATAATTTGTGCCTATGCAGTGGTAGAGCCCAGTGTCAAACGTATCTGCTGTTCGCAATGTGAATGTCCCGGCTTTTACCGCTATAATTCTACCATCCTCGCTGATGTAAGGGGCTCTGACTTTGCTCCCGTCGGCCAATATCCACTCTATTGCAGGAGCTGGTTCCCCGACTGCATGGCAATCCAGTTCTACGGTTCCCCCGACTAGAACAGTGTGCTCTGTTTGTGTTTTGTTGTCCCTGGAGATGACTGTCCAGTTATTTCCCACTTTCTTTTGGTCAACAGCGGGCAAAATAATCTGAGCATCAGTGGAGTACTGGATGTGCAGCGTGCTAAGTGTGGTTGCTGTCCTGTCAAGCTGCAACGCCACTTTGTTTTGCATTAACCAAGACGGTTCAGCTCTGAGTTCAGCCTCCACGTTGGTAAAAAGTTCATCTTTTTCAGAGTAGATTTGCTTATATTGGTAAGTAATAGAAGACATCTCTGTTGTGAGGGTGCTCCTTTCGAGTTTGAGGGGAGAATTACTGTACAGGGCCAGTATGCTCCACAGCTGCTGGATGTGTCCATAAGCAATGTCGCACACAAGAAATGATGAGAATGATGTTCTGAGGATTGTGACGTTGTTGTCTTTGTCAAATGAGATTGGAGACATTTCTTTCGGTTTCTGGACGTTGCAAACCAAGTTACCTCGATTTCCTCCTTGGTCAGTCATGTTCAAAACCACAGATCCCACAGGAGCTAGGAAGTCCTTGGGAGATACGGAGCTGAAATCCCCGTCCTCTGGCACCGTGAGGTTTCTGAGTTTCAGGGCGTGATGTATGAGTGGCTTAGTGCAGGTCAGAGCTGCAGGAGGAATGCCTACAAAGTTCTTCCCTTTGCAGTTCCTGGGGCTGGCACAAACTGGGCACTGCTGAGCACCGGAACTTCGGTCTTTTTTGCACTTTATGACATCTGAAGGAAAGAAAAACACAGTTAGCTTTTGTGATACCATTTTTAGTACGAAGGCAGATACACAGCTACCAACAAGTTGTTCTCTCCAACTGTAGTCACCGGCCTGTGAGTGGTCTCCAATGGAACTGCACAGTGACAGTTCCCATTGCAGCAGAGTAAGGCACTGCTCTGCAGCAGTGGTTTTATGCCATCCTGTTTCTCTTTTCTGTTTTGAAGAATCAGGTGCAACGTGTCCTTCACTCCCACAGGTGAGGTGAAATGCAGCTCCCTTATTCCCTATGGATCCTCCTGGTGCACAGAAGCTTCAGAGTGGCTGAGAACGTTCTGGTACGGAAAGCTGTACCTGGGAGTGGATTAAGGCCTCTGGATTTACTTAATGTGGGAAAGGGGATGGTATTACTCTGTTTGTCCTGGTTACATACACCTACAAAAATCCTGTTAACCTGCACTCCTGGACATCATAGAGGTAAGAGCCTCGGAGAACTCAGTTTTCATGAGCGTGCATGGCACTGTCTTAGGACTTAAACAAACGAACAAAGAAGAGAAAACAAAAACAAACACTGCAGAGTAACGTTTTATGTAGAGGGGAAAAAATAAGAAATCACAGAAGTGCAAAAGGAAATGTCAGATTCATGCAGGCGTGCTGTAATGGCCCACTGTTGGTTAAGGGGTTAATGGCAGGCCGCAAAGGAGCGATGAGTTTCATGTAGCTGCTTCTGCTTTACATCTATTAGTTTTAATTTGCCATGATATTGTGGGGATGTGGTGCAAATAATAACACGTCCAATACATCTCTGAAAGATTGATGTGTAGGTGGTGAGAGCGGGTTGATAACATTAAAACAATTAGAGATAAATCAGATGCTGTCGCATTTCCAGTCTTCCCCGGGAGAGTATGTCAATAAATAAAGGACGATTGGATCAGGAAGAAGAAGGTGCTGTCAGAAGATTAAGAAGAACAAGCAAAGCCTTCAGCTCACCTGGTCTCTGTTCTGCCCATTCTGCGAACCACTGTAGATTGCAGTCGCAGGACCATGGGTTTCCATGAAGGTAAATGCTCTCCAGCTCAGACATGTAGGAAAACATTTCTCGTGGTAGCGAGGTCAGCGCATTGTCGGACAAGTGTACGTGCTTTATGGAGGACACTTTAAATATCTGGAGGTAGCGCAAGGTGACAAAAGTATCCGGGTGGAGCTGCTTCAGCAGATTTCCTTCCAAATGGACCAACCTCAGTGATGTGAGGCCATAGAAAACGTTGGGATTTACAAATTCAATTTCATTGTGGTCCATGTGCAACCGGACCAAGCTCTTCAGACCATAAAAAGCATCTTGCCGAAGAACACTGACCTTGTTATAACTCATTTTTAAGACCTGTTGATGAAAAAGCAACATTATATTGCTGTAATGCTCCTAGGCCGTTCTGATTGATGGCTGCTCTGTGAAGTATTGCAACAGACCAGTTGCAAAATGGTTGGGAACCATTGGGTTGCCCCTAACCAGGGCAGATGGTTGGGAAAAAACATAGGAGGAATTATTTGTAAGCGGTGAGGAGGTGACAGCCGAGCTCTTGGGCACAGAAGCAACTTTCAGAGGGTTAATGGAACCTGGAGATGTGCACGCTCACCAGTTATCTGCTTGCTGTCTCTCCCTCCTCACCTCTCATACTCGAAAGCAACGGAGTCAGCACTGCCTTTTCTGAGCACTTCAGGCCTTTCATGGTCACAGATGATCACAGCTATGATGTTATTACTTCTCTGTAATAATAACAACAGCTCTACATTGAAATTTAACTGGAGAGTGTTACTTTCACATGGAGGTGGTTGGGAATGGTTGGTCATAAATAATTGTTTAATTACTTCTGTACGTATGACTATCTGGATGGCAAATACAGATACTAGATAGATGGTTACTATACTGGCTGTGTCAAATTAATTAATGACTACAGATGCTGTACTTGGAGCTCTGCAGCCTTTCTCACGTGAAAGGAAGTCTCAATTGCAGCTGCCAGTTAAGATATTATGACAGATACCTGTCAACGTGTTCACCACTCTCTTTACACTTTACCTGAATGCCCACCTGGGAAGGAAAGACATTTCCCATGAGGGCGGTGGCTGCCGGATGTCCTTAGCTCTCACGCAGATACAATTAGAAACAGGAAACCGAAAGGCTGGAGGCGGCTGGGCTGCTCCCACAAACTGCTATTGCTGTCTGATTGCTTAAAGCTCGTAATGAAAGCTAAGGCTGAGTTATCCCCGACTCTTATTCCTTACCTGTAGTGAACGTAAATCCCTGAACACCTTATCAGGGATTGCGTTTATCTCATTGCTGTGCAGCATCAGTAACTCCAGTTTCTCCAGGCCGGCAAAATCCGTTTCAGTCAATGTAAGCAAGCTGTTGTACCTGGAACAAACGCGGCATCCCAGACCTGGCTTAGTCAGACTGCCACACATCATGAGTTTGAAAGCAAACAAGCCAACACCAAAAGAAAACTCTCTGAAATGCATAAAGGCAGTAGGGCAGGGGAAGGCTCCCATGGGAATCTTTTGTCCTTTTCACATATATCTTCGGACAATTCAAGGCCGTATGTATCCGAAGTGCTGCTGGGGCCAGACGGACACGGCCGCTGCATTGCCATTGGGCTGCACGGCAGAGGATGCTCACAGGAAGCCTTGTTTTAAGGGCCTGTCAAGCCTGTGTGTAATCTATTCCCTGTTCCTTCTGATCACTTAAACTGGATCATTTTGGAGGCTGAAATATGCAGGTGAATGTTATTTCTCACAAGCTGGATAGGCAACAGTGTAGAAAACAGTGTTATGTGACATTCTGAAGTCACATCAGCAGTCTCTGAGGATTTGAACACTCTGCTGTGTTTCTGGCCCCATTGGAGCTCTGAACTGTCTTTTCCCAAAATGAATTATCTCAGTTTCAGACCCCTTCAGAGTTCAATGTTACAGATGCAAGATATTCAGGTAACGTGAAAGAATTCATTGAAATCTCAAACTTTTTAAGGTTCCCACATCCCCCAAACTTCCGCACTGTGCTGGAGGTCTCACACTTTGCTAGCTCTCATCGCAGCCGCCTCTGAATAACACAAAACGTTCACCTAAGCTTCATTCCCTGCCCGGCTTCGCTTTTAGCCCTAGAGCCGGGAACTCTCACTTATAACTTCGCGAAGCGCTGAGGGATAACCGCTCAGAAGCGCGGCCCTGACGCCGAACGTACCCCAGGTTGATGCGCTCCACGTCCGGAGCGATGCGCGGAGGGACGGCGGTGAAGTAGCGGAAGGTGCAGTGCACCTCGGCGGGGCCGTAGCAGGCGCAGAGGCGGGGGCAGGAGCCGGCGGCGGCCAGGGCGGCCAGGCGGGCGGCTGTGTCCCTGGGAGTGCCTTCAGCTCCCGGCCCGGCTGGGTGAGGTTTTAACGCAACCGTGCACCTGCATCGCTTCT
>JANHGO010002019.1:0-31703 GCA_024606505.1 Aquila spilogaster
GGTAAATAGTATATTAAAAAAAAAAAAAAACAAAAAAAAAACAAAAAAAAACACAAAAACCACACAAATACAACAGAAGGAAAACAAGGAACATTTAACAGTAATAAAAATCAATAATTCTCTAAATGGAAAAAGGTGAAGAAAACAGTAGATCTATATTTTTGAGTCAATCTAATATTCAGTGAAACAGTTTCGGATACAACTGAAAAATATGCAGTAAAAGTCCAGTACTTTTTCCACGTGAAGAACTCCCGCAGAGTCAGAGAGTGGACTGCTGCTACCAAGGTGCATGTTCAGTTTTAAAAGAAGCATGGTAGCATGCAGAAATCTCAAGGTACTTCTGAGGGAGTAAACTAAACAAATCACTGCAAACTAAATTTTCCTAGGCTTTGATTTTTTATTAGGATCCATTAAATGTCAGTTAAGGTACACACTGAGAGAGGTCTCCAAATGAGTGATCCTGGCACCTTTGAAAAGACTCAGCAGTGCAGGGAACATGGCACTGCATACAAATCATGCTTTCAGGGGGACCTTACCCCAGCAGGGCTTCTTGACATTATTGTAATACATTATAAACATTGAAAAATAAACCATCATCTGGGGCAATGCAATTCCAGATGGGAAAAAGCATGAAGAGGGTCAAAACTGCAAACATACTACAGAATTATTTGATCAGCTTATGCACAAGTGATTTAAGGGAGGGTTCAGAAGTATTTGCTTTACCTGTCCCATAATAATGGACAATAGTGAGGCTTAAAGCATTGACAATCTGAAATCTTCATTTGCATAAGATTATATACACACAACGAAGTGCTATATTTAAGTATTATAGAAATAATCTGAGCTTCCAGTGTCTCCTTTGGCTAGTAAAATTCATATCTGCAAAATGACAAAGAAAATTAAATCATTTAATGCAATCTCCATCAATAGCAGTTTCTCTCCTTACTTTTCAGTTCTGGAAATGTAGGAGCCTCCAGTGGAAACTCATCAGCCTCTTGATAAATAGGTCTTTCCTCTATATCTTTAATGTTATTTATTTCTCTCATCGAACAGACATTGTTGATAAATGTGTTCATGTTGTTTTGAAATCGTCATGCAGATGTGGAATTAAAGCAAACATTGTGTTCTTTTTACTGTTCTTCTTTGATCACCTCTCCATGGGTATATTTCTACGGTCAAGCGAAAGTTTTAATTCAGTGAAAAAAAAATAAAAAGAAAAGCTTAAAAGGATGCTATTCCAACTAAGAGTACAGGAAGCAACTGAGAGACCTATCTTCACTTTTCTCCTTATTAAAAGCTGGCCATATTCCTGTAGGTAAATCCCTTAAATGAGACATTCTAAAAGTGCTTTATTACCAACAACTGGGGACAGACATTCAAAAGTGCTTCATAAATGGAAGGCTATAAATTGTTGAAAAAGATCCAGCCCAAGGATCTTTTTTAACTTCGACCCTTCAAGCTCAAGACTGCAGCCATTCCCCTTGAAATCAGTGAAAGCTGAGAATACTTGTCTCATTGCGAAACTACATTCTGACTCTTTATTTTCCCCTTCTGTAAAATAAAGATAAGAAAATATGCTTCTTTTAGCACTGTGCAAGGATTATATCATTAACACGGGGAAACATTTGTGAATTGAAGATGGATGTAATTATTCTAGATGAATGTAACAGGTAGATTTGAGAAAGAGATGATCATAGATTAAATGGATCAATACATAGAGGATTGTGTGCGCCCTCAGTAAATCTGCAGATGACACCAAGATGGGAGTAAGCTTTAATCTTGAGGGTAGGAAGGCTCTACAGAGCAATCCAGATTGGGCATTGGAGGTATTCAAGAACTGTGGAGATGTGGCACTGAGGGACATGGTTATTGAGCATGGTGGGGGTGGGATGATGGTTGAACTAGATGATCTTAGAGGTTTTTTCCAACCTTAATGATTCTATGATTCTATGATAGATCATAATAGCCATTATCTTACCCACCCCTTAACCAGTACAACTGAAATCACCTCAGGAAGGGCAATAGAGAACATCTCTGGAAAAGCATGTTATGTTTTAGTGTTGAGAGCACTTGGCAACCAAATAGACATTGGTTCTTGCCAGACTCTTATATTGCATTTTCTAGTTAAATAATTTAATTTTCAGATACTTTAGGACAGTGTTCTTGCAAGTTTTGATTTTATAAGTGCTCTATCTGGCAAGTGATTTTGAGAATATCTATTAAATTAAGTCCTATAATTGAGACAGAAAGGATCACATCCCGTGTTAGCTCTGGAAAAAATTTCCCACAGAGACCAATGCTCTTACTGGGAGATTGACATTCAGATCTACAGGCACACAGGCACATTTAATTTAGGAAACACAGGTGTCCACTGACTTCCAAGTGTAAGAAGTATCTTCTGAATATTTAAATGTTGGGCCAATAGATATAAAATAGCATGAACTTGTAGCATCACAAAGCTATCCTGTGACCTAAGTGGTTAATAGAATGAAACTTAGGAAATACAGGCTGTTGTGGTTTCTCTTTTTTTCCATCAATTAATAATTTTTTTAGGCAGAATTCAGGAGAAAGGAACACATACACTGAAAACTACTCACAACAAATATTCTCATACTCACTCAGGAAATGTCTGCTTCCTTGGAAGTGCTCTGGTTCAAAAGGCTAATCAGCAACAGCTCATTTTGTGTTTGTCATTTTTCCATTACAATTTTTCTTTTCAGAATAGCCATGAATTATTTTTGGAGGGCACACACTCTGCTATCCCAAGTCCTTGACAATCAGGTACATCCTAATAATGAAAATATTTTCGCTTGATTCTGGAATCTTCTCAATAAATTATTTAATATTTTCTTGAAGAAAATCTTGCCTCTTTCTCTGGAAAGTTAATCCTAGTTTTTATGAGCTTCCTTTTAGCTTGAGAAAAAAAAAGGGGTTTTCAAGACAGGGGAGATTTAGCTCGTTTCAAACATGACATCATATATGTAGGGAGTATAAACAGTGTCAGGAAAAAAAACAAAGGAGACTGTTCTATAGTCATATTATTTACATTATTGTTTAAATACCATAATTAGAAACAGGAAAAAGAAAAAAGAAAACAGAACTTGTACTTTTGAAAAATGCACCCACAATTCAGTGTTTAGATTTGCTGAAATTCTGTGATGCAGAAGTATAGACTTCAACATCATCCTTTTCTCTGTTTTTATGCTCTCACTCCTTGGGCTGTGAATGAACAAAAACCATAGCAAATTCCTGGTTATGAAAGCCTTCAGTTCTATCATTCTGCTTCACATTTCAGCTATTTGATACACTGCTCTGGTAAGTAAGGGTAGGACCCCAGGTGAATCTATGGCAAAAACACAGCTGATAGAGATGTGAAATGAGCTTTGCAGCACGAAGGATTATTATTCATTTCTTGTCTGTAAAAGATCAGAAGATGATATGTGAAACAAATTTTAAAAGACTCAACAGCCATGAGCAGATGTTGACAGAGGATCAGATGCGTTTGTCTTTTCATGGTTCTAGGTATATTTCAGATCCTCTAAAAATGTCCTGAAATCCCCTATGTGCAGCCCAGCTGAGATCTGAGGTGGTTCACTTGGCCTTTCCTAAGCACTAAGTCATCCTTTGGTTAAAGACAGACTGATAAATGTCAGCATTAGGTCTGTGCTGCTCAGTCAGATACTTCTGATGCTCTTTATTAAAACAAAACAAAGTAGTTCAGAAGCAAGCAACCCTGAAAACTGTCATACACTTCTGCAAATCCCATAGGTTATATTGGATCACCGAACAGGGAACATATTTCTTACCAAAAAAATTACAAATTTATGTATCTAATAGACTGCAGGGTAAAGTTTAGAAGTTTCAGTGTTTGTCTGACCATATCAACCCAGTCAGGCTTTTTTTTGTTGTAGTGGAACAGCTGATTCCTTGTGGTGAAAAAGGCTCTTAAAGCCTTTTGTGGTGGAGCTGAATTCCCCTAAATCAGCAGTGCAAATGGTTGTATTCTGTCCTTCACCGAACATAAACATAATGCAAGGAAGGGAAAGCATTCTGTTAAACAAACATTCTGATGTATACATGAGTGAATGTGAGATTTCTCCTCCTTTCTGCTTGATGATTTATGAAGATAATTCATTAGGAGTTTTGTGTTGTCTATCACAGGAGCTGACACTCAGAAGAAGTTTTGTTATTCCCACATCGTCATTTCATCCGTTAAAAGACTGAAAAAAAGATATGTTTTCCAAAGTAATATAACACAGCAATACTTGACTCAAAAATTGGAAAATTATTTTAATTAAATTCATCCACACTGTTCAATGTTAGAATCGAATCTGGGCAAGTTGAGAGTCTTGACAATTGAATTTATCTTTGGTGTATTGCAGAGCGCTCTCTCTTTGCTGCACATGGGACAAAGGAAAGATCTGTGTTGTTTCCCTTTCAGCACCTTCACCCAGCAGTTCCAAGTAAAGGAACTATAATGATAAAGACATTCCCAGAATTCTGTAGGCTATCACTCTGTCTTGTTGAATTATCAGGGATCATTTCCCTTCTCTTTCTTATGTGTAATGATATGTAAAATAAGGGCCATGCTGTAATATTTCACACGCTTCTTGTAAACAGTATTTGGGTATCACTGTGTCTACTACACTTATAGCACAACAGGCTTTTGTGATCATGACATTATCTTGTTCCCTGAAAAACTGATTGAGTTTTTCTATGCTTATGAAATAACACTGCCTGTAATGAACTAGTTAACATATTAAAAGGAAGAGAACATTGTTAAGTTGGGTACCAAAAGGAGGCATTCACTTTTCTTGCAATAATTAATAAAAAATACAAAACAATCAACATATAAACAAAGAAACCCACAGATTTAGTAGACTCCATTGTCTTATGCTATGCAACATCAAAATCAATATGTATGATGGCAATATCCATTATTAAAGCATCCATAATTTATCAATTCAACCAACAATGAAAATACTATAGCGCTTTTTCTACCACCGTCCCTACATAGCACAAGAGTGGGTTTGTTAATTAAAACCACGAAAGTGATTTTTGTAACTTTCATTCTTTAAAACCACAACAACAAAACCACCTTTCTCAGAGAGGCTGCAACTGTGACCCTATCACAAAATGCTTTGTATTGTATAGCAGTAGAAGCCTCAATGTGCTATTTACTTTCTTCAGAGAGAATTTATTAAGATGCGATGTATTTTTGTTTGCTGGACATTGATTCACAGAAACGCAGTGTGAAGCAATAAACCACATAATGTAAAACTCTGAGCAGATTACAATGCAGCAAACTGAGGCCATTCCATCAACTTTGTAACAAGATTTGTGCGGTCCTTAAGAGACTTACAAAAAGAGCAATTCCAATATGGAAGGGCTTTGGTTTGTTTCTCTGATTTAAGAAATAAATTGTGAAAGTCTCAGATGGATTGCAGTGATAAAAGCATCAGCATTGTTTTGGGTGCTTTCTGATGTTGCCTCTCTATTTTCCCATTCCGCACCTAGAATGTTGCTGTTTTTCCACAACTGAATCTGGTTCAAGAATTTTGCTCTGCTCCAAGGAAGACACAGTTCCATACACCATTAATAGAGAAGATAAACTGGCTGGCCTTACACACCATTATACATGAAATTTTCAGTTCCTTTCATCCAGCTGCACAGAATTATCCACTAAGAAGCATGAAATTAAATGAAAATGCACTTGTTAAAAAATAATGATGGAGTGAAGCTATAAAAACATAGATTTGGGGAATTACTTATAGAACTGTTCTAAAGTGTGTCTAATTTAGAACTAGATGCTAATCTGTCAAGGTGGGATGCAGCCTTCTCTGTTCTTCCACACTTCCCAGCCACTACAATGATAATTACTAGATTGAAACTCTAACCTTTATAAATAAAAGGAAAATAGCACCTAAGCTGATTATATCTCCTCCTTTTGCCATGATTTTGACACAAATGAAGCCAAGATATATTTTATTCATTTTGTGTTTTCTGTTTATCTTTTGCTTTATGGTCCTTAGGGATACAGGACTATGGATGTAAAGAAGTCTATAAGGTAAAACAAAACCATCCTTTATGTTAAATAAAACCACATCTTCATAATGCTTTAACTTAATGTGAGCACACAACAGTTTTCGTAGTAGATCATTTGCATTTACTACACATCAGGTTCCTACATGATTTGTGGTATCAATACCTAGGTCATTGAAAGTATTTCCTTTCATTTTACACCATTCAGATATGGGTGGAGATGGGGTGTCTTCATTTAAAACCTGCTGGCGTAGACCATTGGAGATACTCATACTGACACAATATAACAACGCAATTTTCAGATATACTTCACACAAATGTACATGTGCTTGTAACTCTATCAGCCATACTCTAAAAAATGTTAGCTTCAAAGCATAAGTTACTTCTGCCCAGGGTACTCCTAGACTAGGACTAGCACCTACAATCTATTAAATTTAGGTTTTTATTCTGCATCTTCCTTTGCTTGCCTTAGAGTCTGAGCACTTCCTTGCTAAAATAGATACCTGCAGATGACGAAGACCTTGTACATTAAAAGATACTAGAGATATTCCTGCAACCTTAAAAATGTGTGAAAACATCCAAGTGTCTATGAGTGATGCTATAAACTAAGTTTTTAGTTTAAGCTATCATTGGAATCAATGGGAGAAGGATATCATCCTGTACTTTCTGTTGCCAGAAGTTTTGCTCAGCTATCTAATAGTATGTCTAAAAATGTAATGTATGTGGTTTCAAAGAGCTTCTTCTGTACAGTCAACTCTGGGCTTGGTAAGGCAGATTTCATTCCATCTAAGAATGTGTGTATTATAGATGGTCTGCCAAACACAAGATTATTTAAACCATAAATCATTGTACAATTTCTGTAACATTCAGTAAGGTTTGAACAGCAATTGTAGTCTTATTTTTATTGCTGTACAACAGTCCAGAATACAGTCTACACATACATATAAAATCATAGGATCATTAAGGCTGGAAAAGACCACTAAGACCACCAAGTCCAACCATCAACTCATCACCATCAAGCCCACTAACAGTGTCCTTCAGTGCCACATATGTATACATGTACACAGAAAGATATATATACATATAGTATAACTTGCACAAGGAAAACTGGAAAGAAAACTTAAAAAAAATGATTAACACTTTCCCGGTATCTTTCATAGGTGCGTTTTCTTCCCTGAAATAGTCTCAAACATTCATACACATATTTTTGTGCCAAAAAATGTTATCAAGCCTCATTCCTGCTACTGAGATGATGGGAAGAAAAGCAAATGCTTCATCATATTATGCAGAAATTAATTGAGTGGAAGAAAATTCTATTGATTCTAGCTAAAAATACTCTGCTTTCAGTTGTCATCCTTAAGTCATATGCTTTTTAGGTTCTCATGCAAGTGCATGAGATTAGTATACACCCCATTGAATCTGATCATGAGTGCCTGCTATTTTAATTAAACTTTATTGGCATACCTATATTGCCAGATAAATATACTTTGAGAAGCCCCATTAATAACATTATTTTTTGTTAGGTTTTTCTTTAGTTTCATCTGTCAAATTTTTTAGACATAATAAATCTGTGCAGCTTTAACTTATTGGTAGGCTGTTTGTTATTGTTTTAATAACACATTTGAAAGGTTAATTTTCTGGGAAGAGGATGCTTAAGAAAAATGATTTCATCCTTACCTTACAGAAAAAAAATCTGAGGCAGAGACTGCATGGTTTGTCCCTCCCTGTACAGCTGGAATTGGTGTCACTGGACCCCAGGCTGTATTATGTGGGAGTGGAAGGGCACAATGCCAATATTTAATACCAATATTTGGTGATAATACAATTACTCCTTACCATATGGTGCTCCTTGTAATGTATCTCCACCTGATCACAGGTGCTCCTGCTCCAGGGCAGGAAGATGATCCTCATTGTTTCAGTTTCAACTCAGTTCTATATTCCGCCAACAAAGCCTGTATCCCAATAACCCTTTTTAAACAAACCTCTGGAACTCTCCTTTAAAGCTGGAGGCCATCTGCCCAGGAAAGCATCTTTTGAAGCTTCTGAGTCACTACCTCCTCACTATAACGGAGTAAAATAAGGCATGCTATTTCCCTCTCACCCAGAAGCATGATAAAACTTGATGAAGCCACCCAAATACTTTGGAGGTAATGGAGCATTTATTTCCTTGAATGGCGTCTCTACAGCTAATCACCAATGACTTTAAGACTTGTCACCAGGAAAAAAAATAAGGCTGAACTGAACCTCAGGTGATCAGTTAATCTTATCTATCCCAAGGCAAAATTCTGTGCTGGCTTGTGTTTTTTAACCCACAAAATGAGTTCCTGAAGGTTATATTTCAGTAGATTTTCTAAGATCTTGGAGACATCAGAATATTTCTTCTTTGGCAATATACTTCAACTCCATATGTTGCCTCCTTCTACTATAAGGTTATTAAAGAAAGCTCAGCACAGCCTCCACCACTCTTAATTGGATCTCTTCCATTTTCACTGAGAAGATGAAGTACTTTAGACAACATGCAGCTGACTAGTTCCTCTCAGTGGAGCTTGAATGAACTATCTTTACTACTACACTCTCTGCAAGCACAGACTTATCTCAGCAAGAGTGACTTCCACTGCTCTGCATCCATGTAAGATTGTACAATTTAAAGAGTCAGTGCAGGCTCAGTATTTCTCTCTCTCTCTCTCTCTTTTTTTTTCTTCTTCTTCTTCTTGTTTTTAATGCACACAGTGAAATACACTGGAAATGGAAAAGTTGGGTTTTCCACTTGCTGCCATTTGAAATGCAAACACAACCCTGCATGTGAGTACAAATCACAGCTACAGCCTTATGGTCTACTCCTGAAACAGCCTCTTGAATGACAAATCACAGTGCACCATACATTTCACTAAATAGTGAAATACACACTCAGGTAACATGGAAAGAATGGGCTCTCTTCGTTCTCAGATATGCTGTTTTGATCATGATTAGAAAGTAGAATAAAAGAAGGAAAATGATAGATTAAAAAAAAACCAAACACCATTACCTGCTTACATTGCCATGAGGTTTTTTTGAGTAATGTTACTCAATCATTTGTATGGCTATTTACCATTAGATAAGACGTGAGACTTGATAGTAAAAAAAAAAAAAAAAAAAAACAATTGAGAAAGAGAACAATTTTTTCTCTGACTGAAAATGTAGAGAAAAGTGCAGGTGATGGGGTAGGAAATGAAGAAAAGAAAGCACGCGGTAAGAGTTAACTTTGGGAGTTTTGTGCTCTAAATTTACTTCGCTGATGTATTATTACTGGTGCTGTGAGAGAAATCCCATAAATACGAATGGAAAGGTATCACTTGGTTCAAAAGAAATTTGAATACCAAATGAACATAAGCCCACTGACAAAGCACTGAATAACCCTTCATGTTTTTCCCATGTGAATCAGGTGCCACGTGACATATGATAAGAGGGAAAGCAACTTTCTCCTAATGTTAAACAGTAAGTTTATGAGAATAAACCAAGAAATACCGTTTACACAAAGTAGATTTTCTTTCTTCTGGTCACCATAATGCTTCATTATAGATAAATCCATTTTCTTCTGCCTGGAAAACAGTTACAGCTTTAAGGAAGCTGTGCATGTTTTATTTCACGTACTTATCTTTGCTTCAAGTAGATCTATAGGAAATAAAACCACTCATTTTAAAGCATTCTCTTTCAAAGGGAATCTCTGTATATGTTCTGCCCTTTACTTCTGTGGTTGTTTGTTGTTTTTTTTCCCCTGAGTATACTCTGCCCCTACCAAAGGGAAATGTGGGAAAATATGATGGAAACTATGTGGTACACTCAATAATCTGGTAGTAAAGACCCCTTCTGTTTTATAACCCAGAATTTATGACTAAGACATCTTATGTTCGTGATCAAAAACTATTACAAGATACCACTGGACAGCTCAAGCATATGTAGGTATTTCATGAATTCTGTACCAAATGAAAGTAACTGCTTTAAGCAGCACTTTTTTTTTTTTTGTGGAGCTTGCAGCATCATACTTCTTGTTTTACAGACAGAAAAAAATGGGATGCAGACAGTGAATGATTTATGCAAAATCAAATGGTGTATAATGAGTTAGGCCAAAATCCATTATGTTTCATTCCCTTATCCAGGTTTTGATGATCAGAACTTGCATTTGGTGCCTGTATGAGGGCTGCTCTGAAAGTAATGCTTTCTACTTTATTCTATTGGCCCATGACATCAGAGGCAGATGCTGGTGTTATGGCAGTAGAGGTTGAACCCTCCTACCAATATTCCAGAGCATTTTGCTGCCATTAACAGATGGCAGCAGAGGGGCAGTCTGACAAAATGGCATCTGACATGGAAGTGCATATGAAGCAAAGGTGTGCCATTGAATTCCTCCAAGCAGGAAAAAATACACCTACTGACATTCATCAACATTTATGGAGACAAAACACTGGATGTTAGTACGGTGAGTTTCAGCAGTAGCGACAACAATGTGAAAGTCAAGCCACATTCTGGACAGCCGTGCACAACTGTCACATCACAAAATGAAGAGTGTCTCAATCAGCTCATCTGCACAGAAACAATGATTATGCTGAAAAATAGTGTTCCGTAGCTGAGAATTTGCTCTGTCAAATAGTGTTATTTTGCTTTTTGTAGCTGTTGTACTTTCCACGGAAATAAATAAACAGGAGGCATTACTTTCGAAGTGACCCACATATACTTAGTGGGAAAGCTATAAAAACTCAAAATCTCTCAAATTTCTTTAGTCATCCAATCCTCTGTTGTTGTTTTTTTGTTTGTTTGTTTGTTTTGTGTTTTGTTTTTCTTTTAAAATGTACTTCTGCAAGCTTCCGGGGCAGAAAACAGCCACTGTGTGTATTACACCAGATTTGAACACCTTTGGAAGGGCGCTGCATGAGAGTGTTAATTAACTGTACTGCAGTACCAAGGAGATAGCTTTGTGTTGAATTTCTTCCTATGCGCTTACTTCCAGCTGATAAAATGTTTTTCATTGGACAAAGCCAGCAGGACCATTTGTTAACAGCAAGTCCTGTTAAAGAGGTTCCTGGATAGACTGACTTTTACTCAATTAAAGTGTCATCGTTCACTTACTCAATTCTCTTTCCTTTCTACTTCCATTACTTTTTTAATATCTGCCAAATACAGATTGTCATTTATGTGACTGCTCCATGATAGAAGTGTAACTTCCAGAGGAAAATAACTTCTAAAACTTGTACACAATGCAGTGTGCTCTATCTCATGCATAATTATTGGTCCCATACCCATAAGCTCACATATAGAAGCTTCTAGAATTCATTTTTAGTCCAGGTTAGCAATAATTATAATAAACATGTACTGAAGTATTGTTTAACTTCTGTTTATGCATATCTCTAATTTATTGTTTATGTGCATAAAAAGATAAAAGCTCTGAACAAACCTTTATTTAGATAATTCTAAATGGAAGAAAAAGGTAATTATGGTCTATAGGGAATTATTTATTTTGTACCAATAAAAACCAACCAAAAACTAAGAAACCCAAACCAAAAACAAGCAAAGAAACAAAAATGGAGTGCACAAGAATCTCTTACTTTATCAATATTCACTGACATATTTTCGAGACTGGGAATAAGAGTAATCAGAAATTCAATTCATTTTTCTCCTTGTTCCTCA
The DNA here is from genome assembly GCA_024606505.1 of Aquila spilogaster. Lineage (NCBI taxonomy): Eukaryota > Metazoa > Chordata > Aves > Accipitriformes > Accipitridae > Aquila > Aquila spilogaster. The sequence continues at coordinate 11,704 of JANHGO010002019.1, forward strand.
TACCTCACATTTTTGACATGTCATGCAGCTACCCATAAAATTACAGGAAAGACAATTTCTTCACGAGACCTTTCTAAGAAGTGTTGTACACAATGGAATAGTTACTTAAAGGAAGAACAAGATTGGAAAGTGTGCAGGAAAATTCTCATCCAAGGTCTTTTCTCAGAAAGAAATTCAAACAAATAAATCCAAAAAACATCCAAGATAATCCAGCAACAACAGCAAATCACTATGAAACAAAACAAAATAAATGAGTCAAGTAGAGATTAGGTGAGATCTCAAAAGCTAAGCAAGGCTAGTTCACACAAATAGATTGAGTATAAAACTAAAGTTGAATAGCCTTGGGCAAGGCAAGAATGCAGCTTTCATTGAATTGACCCCTGGAAGCGTATTGTCATGTTGATATTCACAGCAGAAACTAGAAGAAACATTAAGATGAGACAAAAATATTCCATAGTCTATACGTATGCATTTTTTCATAAGAAGATATCATCATACTGAATCCAGAATTTTGTTCCCATCAGGGCAGTGAAATCTTCCATGTTTATACAGACTCTTAAGTAAATCTGGATAAAATTCCAGACACAAGCATTGTGTTTCAAAACTTTTGATTTCAGAAATGGTAGCATAAAACACTTTGATTTCCTCATCTCCTCCCCTTCCTCTGCTCCCAAGATGGAACTACTAGATTAATTCACTAGGAATCTGTGATAAGCTTCACTTACTCTGAAACTGAAACTTGTTCTTTTTTTGGCAAATATTCTTTTCAGCAATTCACTACATTTAATGCACAGATATGGAATAGTAAACTTGACCACGTAAGTACACAACCTGAAATACTGGATTCGCGGGATGAGAAACAACACAATTAACCAACTGGTTGGCTGAGTATACATGAACTGTTAGAGATGTAAACAGGTCATTGGAGTACTGTAAGTAAATACTTTTCTGAAGTCACAGTTAACTTCTAATATGCCTTACCTTGAATATTTAGAGCACCAAGTTAAATTTATCAAATGTTGCTGCAAAATGCTGATTTCCTCATAGATTTGTGTTGTCTTTGTATATTATTAATATGACATCTTTCTTTGTGAGCAACGTAGCTCATGCCATAGAGATCTTTATCTCTTTAGTTGGTCACAAGTTAATGACCGTTTCTAAAAAATCTTCATTTGTACAGAAGATACCTTGGTAAGTATATCAGGACATACAGTCTTCAACTTCTATGGAATTCATGAGAAGATTTTTTTTCATAGGTCAACTATTATTCCGTATACAGAATACCTAAGCCTCCTCTTTATTCTGTAGTGCCTGTGTGCTCCGGAAAAGGGTAAGTGGAAGCCATCATTGTACTGCGGAGGATCATCTGTGTTATTTGTGGGATAACACAAAATTTACAATGACAGAGAAATGAAGGGAAGGGATAGAGCTACATCTTGGTACCACATGGTGCAGTATTTTTTACTCTTAGAGCTATCCTGACCTGTAGCAGAGCCATCCTAGAAAGATCTAGCTGCAGTAGTCAATACAGAGAACTGTGAGCTGTTAATGCTGCAATGCATACAATCACTGAATATTAAAATTCCCCTTTTACTCAGCAATAGGAATGAAAATATGGTGTCTGAGAAGCATAGTGAAGATCACTGCAAAAATTATTTCTGATGGTTGCAGGTAGAGCAAATAATTAAGTTTGCTTATGAAATTGTGGACTGGTATTGCAGAAGTGAAGACTCCCTTTACTTGAAAGCAGATGCCAAAACCATATATGCTTTTATGGCAAGCTCATGCCTTGTAGGAAATAATTTCCCATCTGGCCCCAGTAAGTTTTTCAGTTTAGTATCCTGATCCTCTTTGGACACTGCAACTTGGACAGCAAAGGTTCCCTCCCTCTGCCTACAGAAGATGGATATATGGTAAACTGGTAAGGAGTAAGATCTCTTCATCTGCTATGGAGTTCTTCCAATCCTCTAATAGTATGTAAGTTCAGGAGAGACTGTAGGAAAGTGATAATTTACAATGATTTTTTGGGGATTATTGAATCTTGGAGGACTCAATCTAAGGCCATAGAGAACTGCATGAAAGCACCTCTCCAGCCTACCAGTGCAGAGCCTTCATTGTGTTTGAAGCTGAAGAAGTCTGGCTCCATTTCACCTGGCTGTGAGTCAATTCAGCACTTAATTCTAGTTGCTTTCTAGTAGTGCTGATTCTGAATCTGGCTGAGCACCAAGGTGTAAGGACAGGATAAAGAGACAAACGATAACATGGAGGGACTCAGGACATAAAAACCTATGTTCTGCATAATGTGCTATTGTTATCACTGTTAATATTTGTGGCTATCACAAGTGCCTGGAAACCCTAGTTGTAGGCTCTGAACACACTGCTAAATATCATGCTTTCTACAATAAAAAAATGATACCCATAAAAAGCAGCTACCTCTTCAGGAAGAATATATGCCACTTCATTTCTTAGGGAACACGTTATATCTTTTAAGATAGTCTGCTAATAAAGATGGAGAAACAACCTCTGAATTTGGGCTGGATGGACTGCTGAGCCTTGTTTCCATTGACAGGAACTCTGGAGAAACCAATTTCAAGTCAATGCAATGACACCTTAAGTCCTAGTAGATTTCTCTGAGTTCCTGACATGTGGCACGTTTCAGCTTGTAAAGCTGATCAGGAAACTGAAATACAGAAACAGATAAGTTGTCCAAGGTCACAGGACAGGTTCTGATAGAAACTGTGATTGCCACTTCACACCAACTCTAAGTAACAGACCGAACTCTCTTCATCCTCCAGTTTTCTGTAATGTACTTAGGCAATTACTGAAGATTACTGAACTGAAGATACATTTTCTTTCTTTTTTTTCTCTTGTTCTGAATTTTAAAAAGATGACTTCGTTAAGACGTTCTTATTAGTAACAGAAAATACTTTGGATTGCTTTTTTCAGTGGGTGGGGATGAATCAAAACAATTCTATTTAATTGCTGCTGTAATTTTGCTGGGTCGGTGCAGAAAAACGGTTTATCAACTTGACAGGAAAAAAAAATGTATAAATCTAACCACTCTACTTGGAATAAAAAAGATGTCAATAATTAAAGAGAAAGAAAGAACCTCTGATTTCTTAAAATTTTGCAAACACTTGAACACAGGAAGCAATATAATGCAAAACAATTAATTGCTCCTGAATTCCAATAGCACTGTTCCTGCTTTTCCATGCTAATGATTACACTGAAAGAAATGTGTGTTGTCATAGTGTAATCAAACCAGCTTGTTTTGTAAATCAGTGGGACAGAAGCATGACTTGGATTTTTTTTTCAATGTCATATTAATATTTGAACACTGTAGTGCACTGCATTAACAAAGCTAATATTTCCACAGAAATTTTACAAATACAAAGATTAAAACTCCCATTTCTTTAAGTCAATATAAGCTCAGCAGCACCACAGTATGAGAGTGTGTAAACTGAAATGGACTATCTCAAATTAACATCAAAGGGTTCAAAATACAAGTTGTATAATGTATTTATGCCACTCTATTGGTAGGAGATGATCAACTGAACAGGGATGTAAGAAATAAACCAACTAATCAGAGCTCTCATTAGTTGCAAATAGAAGTAGATTTGTGAAGGAAATCAATACCACCTCAGCACCAGTTCAGTGATAGTGAACCTGAATCTGCAAATCTTTATTCATGGCAATTTAGATTTCTCATGCAACTAGTCCTTAGTCAAGCACATGAGATCAATGATACAGTGAGGATTTGTAGGGTGAGATCTACAATGAAATTTTTAATTCTGGTTTTGACTAGAGTGCAGGCTACTGAAAGTCTCAGCTAATCATTAAAGCAAACTGGGCAGGTTTTAACATCAGGAGAGCTAATTTTCCACTGATAATTGGAAGGAATGAGATGTGACTATGACCAGAAGAATTAAGGAACAAAACCGATTAAGCAGTTGATATGATTTTGCCTGGGCAGGTGTAAAGGAGGAGTGGTTAATTTTTATGGAGTTATCTTGCTATGCTGGGATTTTTAAAGTTATTACAGACTGAGAACACAAAAATTATTAAAGATGAGAACATCTAAATATTTCAAAAATAAAAGTTTCACAGTGGTGCTAGAGGAGTCTCACATATCATTGATCTCTATATGCTTGAACTATTAGAAGTAAAGTCTATATGTAATGAATTATTATTTCCACCAGATCCTGAGGTAGGTGGGATCTGGCATTAGGATTCACCTTGAGGGTTGTAAATATTAGGTTGGTGTTTAGCAAGATCTTTTTTTTTTTCAATGTGATATGTGTGAAACAGAAGCAGGATCTTTTTGAGAATTAGAAGGAAGTTCACTCTTATTGGTCAATATCTAACAAAAAAAAATCTCAAGTATTTTTCCTTCCTACTTCTCAAACGTGGTATTCAATACACACCCCTGCCTCTTTTCTTATGAACACAGAAACCAACATCTTTATTTTTTTATTACCATTCATTATTGAAAAATGACCCATCAGCAATGACTTACCTTTTATTTGAAGTAATTTATTTACTAACTACCTTTGATTTCAAAGCTACATTGATTATAATCATTATGATGACTTAATTTTAATGAAGTGATCACTCCTAGTTTAACTTATTTCTCATAGGGCACTTCTGAAGATAAACACAGATGTGTCATTAAAAGTTCTATTGTATCTGATGCCTCAATTCAAAATTAATCAGTTTTTACTTCTTTCATTTTTTGTGTAACTTAGAAGATTCACAAGATAATGATTCGTAACTCACTTTTCAAGTTAGTTAGGACAGACAGTTATCCTTCCCCTACCTTACACTAAGAAGATTTCATTTTAGGAGCACCCTAAACTCAAATGTATAAAAAAAACATAACATTGCAAGAAGTGAGAAAACAAGAGAGTCTATGACTTGTCATTTTAATATGGATTGGAATACATCAGTGTGACTTATTTTTCCACAAGCAGACCTAGAAATCATAGAAATAGATATCAGTCTACAATATTTGTGGCAATTTATTACACCATTGAGTTGTTTACATGAGCACAGACAACATATTCTCAGGTTTAGTATATGCTACAGAGTAATAGATACTTGATAAAGATGCTTAACATCAGAAGTTTGATTCTGGCGCTTTCTTTGTATCGAAATCTGTTTTGCATTGGATGCCTAATCCATTCTTTAAACCAATCAAAAGATGAGATTAAAAAATGAGAGAAATATCTGATAAAGTTAGGTATAACTTTCTGGACATGTTTTCCCTGAGAAAATAGAATTTTGGACTAGCTGAAATGTGAGTTACTGATGAGGTATATTAGTCAAAATCAACTACTTGTTGCCTCTCAAAAGTTCAATTCCGAATACTACACAAACATTTCTCCCTTTGCATATGTTTGTCTCATATTTTATTTGATTAAAAATTGCTGTTTTTTTGTTAAAATAAGAAAAAAATAGCTTCTCAAATGGCCTATGAATATTTTTGACTTTAATTAAATACATTAATATTTATTATTTTTTAAATATTTATTTATCAACTACATTAACTTTTGAAAAATCTGTTCACAGCACAGTTCCCGTTGGTAGCCAGTAATAAGTTCCTTTTTAACCACGTTAGTTATGAACAAAACTGTTTCCAAATGATTTTTTTTTTTTGCAGATAAAAAAAATCTAAAAGTTCAAGATACTATTTCCTCAGTTTAGACACATTAAAATATGTAAAAATTAAATGATTTGACAGAAACTTTGCAAGTAAAGTGGTTTTGACTTTATGTACAAAAAATGCAGTCTTCAATTTTCAGTTTAAGAGGCTCAATTTAAAATGTCAAATTCAAGAAAGTATGAATGCATGAACCCAATTCATTAAAACATGTATATGTTCAAGTTCAGTTCAACTGCTGTGAAAATGTATTCCAAAACTTTAAATTAGATTGTATTTATTCAAGGATTATGGTCAGTCCAATGCATGGTACAGCAGGCAGATTTCAGTATTCGCTATTCAGAGTATAGGCAGCAAAATACATTAAAGTTTTCCTCTAGTGACGTCTTTTTCCCTACTGTGTTTACATCCACCTCAGCGATATTCCTACTCATAAGGAAGGTGAAAAAAAAGGGTCTTTCATTTCAAGGCCTTTCATTCTGCAAAGAGGTGTGAGCATATATATTTACCTTCTCAGTTTTCCCATGTAATGTTACAATCTATGCCCTCTAATGCATTGCCAAAGCAAGAAAGAATGCTATTTTTAATAATGCTGGTCATGGAAAGATACGGACATCTTCAACTCCAACACTAGCAGTCTCTCTGTAGCTGGCATGCATTAGGTGTTTCAACATTGGGTAACATCTAGAAAGGGGTCAGTGCCCTTTTGTGAGAGAGCAGACTCTTTCCCTTTCTGATCATGCACATCTCCTATTGAACAACACATCTGAAGCCATTTTTGGTGAAGGCAATTAATACTTTACTTCCAGGATCAAACCAATAACTCAGAAACAAATGGTTATGAAAGAAACATGGTACGGAAGGGGCAAGAGAAGATCAGGACAACCAAGAAAACTTCATCTAAATACAAAGGTCAAATCTTGAGGTTCTCTCTTTGCTTCCTTGTGTTGACCTGACATACTGCTGATGTTTGCTATCCTCCAGTGGGCAGTGAATTGTTGTCTTGCCCATTCTGTGCTCAGATTGCTGTAACAGGAAGGAGGCTTCTCTTGGCAAAGTGTATCAGTTTTTCTGTTCAATCTTTTTCCTAAATCTCCCTGGGACTCCATTTAGATTAAAACTCTCCTTCCTCCCACCAAACATTATTGATACTTAATTTATTTAGGAGGCAGTTTCAGTATTTCTTCTTCAAGGTATTGACTGCACTTACTGCCTTGGAAATGATAAAAGCCCTTCAGAAATATAGGTGCTATCTATTGCAGTTGAGTAGATCTTTGAGAAATATTAACAGCTCTCCTCCACTTGGACAGACAATGAGAAAATCTCTTTTTCGATACACAGAGCCTTTTATTTCATATTAACTCCTCACCACACATCAATGGAATTGATGCTTGTAGCTCATTAGTCAGTCTTGGTTAATAAAGAAGTGAAGATAAAATAGGTTTTTGTAAAGTTTACTAAACAACTTGCTCAAATCAAAAACAAACAAGGTCTCCCAGTTCTCTACATCAGGACCAGAACCTATGCACAACTGCAATATTCACTTAGCAATCTGAGGTGCCTTTGTATGAAATGATACCTACTGAAGCTACTAGGCACATGATACCGTTATCCTAAAAGAGTTTCTGAGCCACCTGCAATTCCTGCAGGCTTTACTTGGCCCAGAAGACATCGTAATCCCACCATTATGAAAACCTGTCTCTAGACTATCACTTGGTAGAAGTCTTGACACCTGTTTAATAGCATTTTTAAAAGTAGAAATACTCCTTATATAACAATAATGAATGCTCAGAAAACTTGCAACACAAGTTGCATTAACCACAACTGACTTTCTAGCGTTATTGCTCTGAAAACATTTAAAGGAGATGGAAATGGGCATCAACAGAGGAAAACTTACACTCAAAATATAACACCTCCATAGAACAATCCAATTAGGTGCCACTTTTTCCATACCAGTGTCTGAGATCTCAAAATAGGTCTCAGTGAATTGAAAACCTCACATGCCAGTGATACAGCAACATCCATGCTCTCCAGTTTTACAGACAAAGAACTCAATGAGCCGAGAAGAAAGCAGAAGCACCCCCAGCCCACAGTACAGAGGAAGGATTTGGGTGTCCTTGAGTTCTAATTTAACACCTTGGCCATCTCTCCTCTTCCTGTTTCTCTGTACTTACACACGTTGCTGGGACAACAGACACCTTCACCTTAAAAAAACATCCATCATGAAAATGTCCTTGTTTTCACTTTGCCATAAATGAAGGCAAACACTCTCCGTGACAAACTTTGTTGGGTAATCACATCTGCTAATAAATAAATAAATAAATAAAGTTTGGTCTCAGCTATTGCTCCACATGTTTGTTCAAACAAATCAAAGCTAATGCAGTCCCCTCTCAGAGAGAATACATATGCATCTCCTGGCAGAAGATTTCACTTCCAGTCTAGACTACTGCTGAGTGAGGATGTGGACTTCAACACATAAAAGCAATAAGAACAGACTCTTTGATACTAACATTCATTATTTAGGTAATAGACATCATGCCCCATTACCTTTAATGGATTGATTAATAACAATTATTGCAGCCTTTTCATAATAATTTTGGAAAGTAATAAATGTAAAAGTATTCATAATTGTTACCATTTCCTGACCAAGTACTTGGCAGAGATAACTGTTCTCCTTTAACCCACACATCCTTTGACAATCTTGTTTCTAAGTCAGCCATCTTGTGACCCTCCCTGAATGGCTGAGCAATACAAAACTGGAAGGTTAAAGCCTCCAAACTACTGTGTTACTGACTTCCAGCTTTCTTCCCCCTACAAACTGCCCCAAACTGCTCTCTTAGAGTGAAAAGCTGAATGATTTGTTATATGTATTGTGCCACCTTCACCTCTGCGTATATCAGCAGGAAGTTAGTACCCTCCAGCTGGAAGAAAATTGAACATAGACAAGAAAACTTTGTTCCTTTTTCTTTTTTTTCTGCCTTTGTGTGTATTTATTGCAGATATAGGCCAGTACCCAAAGCTTCTTATAACTGATTTCAGATTCAAATGCCCTCATTAAAAATGGTTATGAATGCAGACCCACCAACCTCAATAATGGAGAAAGTTAGAGACTATAGCTATATGTTCATTAAGTCAAACTTGAAAGCAGCAAACAGAAATTACACACATGGATAAGAAGAAAAAGCCCACCTGTCCTACAGCATCTGATCAATCTAGCTCATCTGCCAATTAACAACCAGGGTCATATCCACAGAACGTAAAACAAATAAAGCAAGTCTGTGTAGCCTGATATTTTGTCAGCACGTAAGGAGACACAAGCAGCTTCAGCACCATTCTGATGTAGAGCAGGAAACGGAATCAAAACCATGCAAAACAGACAAGGAAGGGTACTGACAAAGCTTTTCAGCCCTGACATTGGAACAATAGTGCGGTTTTCACCCTAGATATATAAAAAATGTGGGTTGTACCTTTCTCAAGAGAATAGAAGTGCTCAGCTCATGCTCAGTCTAGGGAAGACCTGCATTGCTCCCTATGTCAGCGAAGTTATAACTGGCATAACTCCCAAGACCATAAAATATACTCACACTTACACTAAATGAAAGTCAGCCTGGAAGCCAGTACCATAAAGGAATAACACTGATCAGAACCAAAATGTTCCAAATATGATTTACTGGGATAGAGAAGAAAACATCAGAGCCTCCAATAAAGGACTGAGTTCAAGTGGAAGTGGACACCTGTAGTGTCTAGAATGCTCAAAGAAGGGCTGCATAGCAGCCTGTGAATCTCAGCCGTGGTACTGCATGTCTGAAGGTATGATAAAATAGCACCCAGGGCCTGCAGAATAATACAGAAATCTCTCACTGTGGAATTAGTCACAGTTAGAGCCACAGGATAAATAAGATAAAATGAGCAACAAGAAGGGGAAGTGCCAAGCTGTGTATACTCCTAAAGCAATTACACACAGGAAAATAATGAGAGAGGTAGCCACTACAGGGATCTAGGCAAAATGATAGTACTGCAAAGGAGCAAAGCACTCTTCCCATAGCATTGATTCCCATGATTCCTTACTTCTAACGTTAAAAGCATTCCAACAATAATTTCACTGATGTTGATGGGGACCCAACATCAGTGAGAAATTTAGGGTTGTAATGTTATAAATGGCTTTAATGTATAACTTTTCAGAAATTATCAGTTCTATAGAAGTGCAGCCTTAAAACACTAACAGGGCACAACATTCAGAATGGGACTTGTTAGCTATAGTCTATAGCTAAAGGCTACAATTTTGACCTTGAACATACTGTTTAATCCCATATCTTAAAACCCATTTAGTCCTGTTAATTCTCGGTGGAGTTAACGCATTGTGCAACTTTGAAGACATAGGCTTTTGTTTTTTAATAATAAACTGGAGAATAGAAGTAGTATCGTATGTCACAAATTCTGAGGATAACTACAGTAAAGACTATAAATAAAATAATGTATTATAACCATTCTAAGTAAGCACGGTGAATATATATATATATATATATAAGCACCTTTCCATTGTACTTCCAGCAGAAGCAGGCATTATTCTTCAGACTCTACATAAGATACTGAATTTTAATAATGAAAACACAGAATGCAGCACCATGCTGAGCAAAGAGCATATCTTGGCCATGGCACGCAGAAGTGTCTTAAGAAGAGCATGTAGTGCAGTCAACGATAAAATGTTGCTACTTCCCTGGAAGTTGTATAAAATCAATATACCCATCAGTCCTGCACCCACTGGTTCCAACAGGCTCAGCTTTGTTGCTGGTTTTGATTTCTTTTGTTCAAGCTGCATCCTGAGCAGGAAGGGAAGTGTTGTGCATCTGTTGGAGCCTGTTTGTGTGCATGTGAGGCAGACAGAGATGTGCAGTGAGCTGGAAACTAATTAAACTACAGAGTTAGATAGGTGATGAAAAGGCCTCTGTAAGCACAGGATGGTGCCAGAAGCAGGAATTAGTACAGCAACTTGCATACAGTGAATGATAATATTAAAAATGTTCTGAATTGCTTTATTTGTCGTGAGAAATAGGGTAAAATAAACAAGGTTTAAACCAAAACGTTGAGTTTGCTCAATAAAACTATGAAGCAGGAGGAGAAGATGAAGGAATATTACATCCAACACTTTAAAAGATACGCAAGAGTATTAAGTATGTTAGTAATGAAAGGATTGCAGGTTACCAAATACTGACTACCAAATCTCTATCAAAATAATCCCACAAATTAAAGTGCTTATGATAAATTCTCTTATCTGATATGATATATGACTCACTACTTTGACTACTCACTACATGACTTTGACAACTTTCTGAGCATCCCCAATGGATACTGATCCTCAGAAGATATTCTGGCTTTGGACATCTGTGTAGTTTAGTGAGCATGGTGGTGAAGGGTTAATGGTTGGACTAGATAATCTTATAGGTCTTTTCCAACCTTAATGCTTTTATGATTTTATTATTCCATGATTCAGTATGGAAATGAGGTACAATCTGGGCAGGCTTTCAGCTGATCACACCAGGGCTGCTGCACCGGTGCTGCACTACCTTCATTTTCCTGCTTTCATGGAGAGAAGGGTTGCACTCTCCACTGCTTAGCAATGTGAAATGCAGTGGAGAAGTTAGGAGTGAGTTTTGCATCTTACTTACAGCTAAAAAGACAAGTGGGCCATGGTCAACTATCTGAACTAACAACTCGGCTGTCCAACCTGGAAGCCTTTTCACCAGAGGAAAGAGAAAGTACCTCCAGAAGGTGACTGAGGTTATAGGAAAACAGATTCTTCATGCTCTTCATATTCTCTGTCCTGTTTTTACGCACCTCCTACTTAGTTTGTTCTGTTCTTTGTAGAATCATAGAATTGTTTGAGTTGGAAGTGACTTTTAAAGGTCATCTAGACCAACTCCCCTGAAGTAAAAGGAACACCCACAGATTGATCAGATGCTCATAGCTCTGATGAGTCTGATCTTGAATGTCTCCAAGAATAGGCATCCAACACATCTATGGACAACCTGTGCCTGTGCCTCACCACCTCTACTGTAAAGAACTACCCTTATTGTAGAAAACTTCTTCCTTACGTCCAAACTAAATCACCCCTCTTAGTTTCAAACCATTTCCCCTTGTCCTATCACAACAGACCCTGCTAAAGAGTTTGTTTCCTTCTTTCTTGTAGCTTTTCTATAGATACTGAAAGGTTGCTATGAGATCTCACTGGAGCCTTCTCTTCTCCAGGCTGAAGAGCCCCATCTCTCTCAGCCTATTCTTGTAGGGGAGTATTCCATCCCTCAGATCATTTCTGTGGCCTTTCTCTGGATGTGCTCCAACAGGTCTGTGTCTCCCCTGTACTGATGACTCCATATCTGGATTCATCTCCGGTTCCCAAGCTGTATCCAAGCCTAACTTCAGCCCTATGCTCAGAGATCATCTCTGCACCTCAGCCTACCACACCCATCAGCTCTATATATGCTGGCTCAGGCACATGTACATGTGCCTGTACATATACATTATACAACACAATTTTCTGAAGAATGAATGAAAACAGGCTCTCTTTACTAAAGGAGGAGAGGGGAGGAAGAGATATTTATTTCCTCAGCATGTTCAGTTCTCACAGTTACCCATGGCTGCTGAAAATAGGATACTCAGGGAAAGTATTCAGAAATGTTTTCCGGCCATAAGCTGCCTCTGGCAAGAAGCTGAATGAAAAACTGAACCAACAGGATCTCCCTACACAGGAAAATGTTGAGGTTTTTTTTTTTAAAAGAAGAAAGATAAAAAGCCAAACAATCCTTTGGACATATAGGACATATATACAGGCATACACGCACCCTGCCATGCTTAGGCAGTCCAAATAGAGCTGCATACAGTAGGGAGTAGAAATAAACTGTGGTAATTATCAGACCAAACCCTTCTGCCATTAGAACAATTATCTGGAAGCAAAAACTGCATACATATGCACATACACGCCCTACAAGGAAGAGAAGGAGGAGAAGTATAGGGAATAAATTGAGCTCTAACTGCACAACACTTGGAGATCGTTGTCCTTATATAGCCAGGCTAATTAGCACTGTTTTGAATGCCTGAATAAAGAAATAGGAACAGATAAGTGAGTACCCTTGTTTAGCATTTGGGCATTCAGTTGACAAGACATTTGCCACAAGTTAACTGGTCATTTTGAATGACAGGAAGAAGATAAAAGTGATTGCTCTGTACCTCCAGCTCTACTTATTGCAATCCCATTATCTTCTACAGAATTGTTCTGTAAAAGAAATAGAGTTACACACTGAATTAAGCTCAAGATTCTGGAAAAATCTCATGAAACTGTACAGTGTTGAAGCTTCCCACTCTTCATATTTCAATTTCAGAGACACCAACAAACATATATGACTTTTTAAAAGTTTGCTTTCTTAATATTTTCTAATGTGTTATAGCTTCTGTGTTCACAGACCTGACAGTATCAGTACCTGATGCTGACTTGAAACCAAAGCTCCAGTGGTTTGTATTGGTTCTGCTTTAATACTGATACCTCTCACCTGCTCTGCAAGGCAAATCACCATTACTGAAATCCACCAGGAAAGCAGAGAATTTTAAATGAGATAAGAATCTGGGGTATCTTATTCTGGTAATAGTTGAATGAGAATTAGTTGCCCATGTTTAAATTTGGAGCACTCACAATCAATAAAGGCAATTTGAATGTGTGCCTGCATGAGAGAGACGCATTGTTTTATTAGATGCTTTAGCATATGCAGAGGCTTGAAGAGTAGCCATATTCATGAGTTTGATGTGGTTTTACTGGAAGAACTTCAGTATAAGAGGATCAAACAGATCTTACACTAAAAGCAATTAAAAATAGTGCTGGCAGGTTATAGCTATACAATACCTTTGGAGGTACTTGGCTTTTTAGGAAATCATGTTAATAACATTCCCAGTGGGATATCCATTTAGATATTCTAAAAAGACAAATATTTAAAAGCATAAATGATCTCATTTCACTCCCACAGCTTTGCAAGCTGAATACCTAACTGTCATATTCCTTTGAAGGTATCAGTCTTAATAGAATGGTATAGGAGGAGAGAATAAAAACATTTCTTGTAATGATAATAGAGATACAGTTGGTAGCTCAACAGTCAGCAATATCTATTCCACTCTACATCTCTCAGCAAAAAAGATGGAACACAATAGAATTCCACCAAATTTATTATGATGGTAGAATAATTAGAATAAGTCTACTAGAACACCTGAAGAGACTGATGGAGTATGAATGCCATTTCCATTAGTCAGTAGATATGAGTCAAACTCACCTGCCAGCCAAAACACTCTTACACCTGCCTAGGATTTATCTATGGTTGGTATCTCCTCTTTGATTTTTCTGACAGATAGTATTATTGCTCCTTTCATGACGCATAAGTTTTCCATTTCTTTCTTTCTTCTTTTTTTATTTTTATTCTAGTTCATTTAAATGAGTATGTTGGTTGTTATTTTCAGAATAATACAGTCACCTGTCTGTAGAAAGAAAAGCACAATTCATGCAATTTGACTAGTCATTATTTCAATACATATCATATAAGCTGTTACAGCAGGCAGCCAAATCGCTGTTCCTCCATTAGCCCCATTTTGCATAAAGAATAGCACAGGAAGGTAATTCAGAGTGGCTCAGTTTCAGCTATAAAATATCTGCAAACCAGTCCTACCCTCACCTCTCTTACTCACAAATAACATAATACTACAGAGCACAACAGAACAGAATGGCGGGGGACGTATGGTTGGACATTCTGAAATGACATTCATTGTTGCAGTCTGGCATCTAAAATTCAATGAATGAAAATTGAAGCAGCCGTCAAAATGACCCTTAAACTCTCTTTAGGCTCCTCTTTTTAAAGAGAGTCGTTTATTTTTCACAAAAGAAAAAAACTGAGTTTCGTATTCCCTAGTGAATCAGAACATATTTTGATGAATTGAGACCATTTGTCACAGTATCTCAGATCATGTCAATATTATTTATATACCAGCAATGGCTGCCTCACGCAGGATTTGTTAAGATATAGATCATTGTATAAAGGACTGAAACCCATGAGAAACAATTTAATGACATCTACCCATCAAAAACTTAATTTGAGATCCGTCTGTTATAAAGTTATTAATCCAGCTAATGTTCTTTGTTCTTTCTACGTAGAGAAATTTTCCTTTATTCAAAAGTCAGACAGTAATAAGTTAAATGTTTTAGGAAAAAAAAAAAAACAAGTTTCTCTATCACAAACAGGCCTCGTCAGCTAGATCTGAATTTCTGTCAAACAAATCATACACTTGTTATGCAATAATTTCTTTCTTTGAAGTTAAGCTGGCTGACATTTATCTGGTGCTTTTACCTTCTAGCCCTTTGCTACTGGAGTCTGCTTCCAAGTTTTTACTGTTTACGTTACTTTTATTTCGTTAATTTCCTTGCTTCATTTACTTGAGAGACTTTCAGTACTGGAAGTAGCGGCAATCTTCCAAATGTAGGAATTCATACAAAGATTTATGATTCAGGGGGTCCCTTGGCCAACTCCCTTAGCACTGACCAAATTGTTACGCTTTGAAAGTTTTATATTCTACCTGCAATACCAGTGAGCACGCTTGATCATTTTTGCAGCAGGGTCAGAGACATCTGTGCTAGACAGCAGCCTATTTTACCTCACCTCACTATTTAGGGTAGCATCAGTATATGCCCCTGTCATTACTAACAAATGACCCTGTACCCCTTCCCGAGCAGAGAACAATAGCCTATCTCTACACTTTCCATCATCATTTGCAGACCACTTACATTTGACATAAGCCACTGCCTTTACCTTCTAACAAGCACAATTGCTCCTCACTTTCTAATTATCACCAGACTTGAGGGAAGGCAAATATGTCCTTAAGATATCCTGATTCATAGCACCTCTTTTAGTTCACCATTTTCTTTGGTTTCATTTGCCATATTCCCATTTCCTGTTGGCCATAAATTCCTTGAATAAAGTGCAGCTGACCTAACCATAATCACTGGCTGGTGGAAGAGTTGCTTTTTCTTAATATATATTAGCGCTTAACTTTTTGCTAAGAATATAAAATCTATGCCTTACTGCAAGACAGGACTTTGCTGTATTTCTAGCATTTTTGAGAATGAAGAGGTTTTGATGCATTCTTTTGTGATATTAGGTATGACAAATTCCTGATCAGAAATTTCATTATATATAAGTTCATGTAATTTCACGATATGTAACAAGTTAGTATTTAGACTACTGTAATTCTCAGTAGTTTCTGATTATAGACATCTAATACTGACTCCAGGAACTCCACTTCTATTCTGATTCTTCAGAATCACCCATCTTTCTGAGTACAATGTTGTGGCAACAGTTCACATGCGTTTTTTTCAACAGGCAAGTTGAGGTTTGAGTTTGTTAAGTGTAAAGGATTTCTAGCTCAGATTTCATGCCTGAGTTGACAGGTTCATTTTTAACCCTCTCTCTCTTATTTAAAGCTCTCTTGACTATGAAAAGACTTAGATGAAGGCCATCACATTCTTAAAACCTACTTGCTCTATTCTTGACCCAATACTATTCAGTCAAAAGTATCAGTCTTGTGCCATTTAATAAAACTTCATTTTGGTATCATGTGATTCCTTTCCTCACTATACTACAGGATGGAAGGCTTTCTGGGAAATTCATGGATGGCCTAGATATTTTTATCTTTCAGCTTTCTAGTCAGAACATTCAAGCTTTACAGACTCTGAGACAAAATGACGGATGCTATGTCACTGAGCCCAATGTAGTCAAAGTTAGCCTCAATTTTCTACCACTTCTACAGTCTTGCTGATCCCTACACCAGGTTCTTTGCCTTCGTTCTCAAAATGGATCAACCTGATTTAATATCCTCCCAGCTTTACACCCAAGCCTTGTCTGCTCCTCATAGCATTCTTTCCTTCATCAAAGTTGCAATTTACAGAAACTCTCTTGGTAAAATCTGAATTTTCTTCTGGTTTGAGCTACACTGTTTTGTCTGCTTCAACCATTAAAGACCTCCCTGAATTACTTCATTAACATAACTACACCTTTGGAGTTGGAAACAGTCTGTGACTCATTTCAGCATCTGCTGACAGGAGGAGATCTGAATGGATGGATATAGCTTTCCAGATGCAACAAACAAAGGAGTCTTTAAGTTCCAGTGAAAACTTCTGAACATGTCACCTCTCAACTTTCATGCCCTCTGTTGGCATCTGAGTAGAGGATCTGATCCACCAACGTATTACATTTACATTGAAATTTAAGAACAGATCAAGAACAGCATTGTGAGGCTTCTAGTATTCATAATTCTTTTGCTTCTAACAACTTCCCAACACTGCTCAAGGGAAAGTTAGAAGAAATTACGTAACTCATTCTCAGACTTTATCTTCCCTACCCTCCCACATCAGCATGAATGGGCATAGCAAACACCAGGACAGTGAAACCGCATTGAAAGTGTAGGGCATTCTCCTATTATAGAAAGGGAAAATTACTGGAAGTAGTTATGAAGAGAGCGGTTGATAGGAATATCACCTTAAAGACTACATGGGGCACTTTCTGCACTCACCAGTGTCTTTCACTTGAGTTTGAATCAGCACATTGCAATCACACACTATCCCACCCAAACTCTTCTTGCTATCTGAAAGTTTCCCTTTTCCTCCTAAAATTTGGTGGGAACCAAAGCATTGCCATCAGCAGAGATAACCTAAAATCCTTATAGCTTTGTTCAAAGATCCAGTGCTTCTAATTCATCCAGGTTTTAAAGATATAAGGATAATCAGGTTCCAGATCTTTCGATTATCTTTTGAATAAGTCAGAACATCGCATTTTTGTTAGTGAATTTGAAAAAAATATGTTCAAATGAATAAAATTGAATATTAATTTTAACCCAAAATTAATTGTTTTCAGTGATTCTAACAAATCTGACTTGCACATTTTTTCACATCTCATGAAGGGCTATGTTATTTTATATAAAATGGGTATTTGATCAGCGCTGGAATTCATTTCCTTTGAGTATAGGCTGCACAAAGAGTCATGAGCTCTGCCTAAATCTTTCTGCATTTTTTGCAGATTTTTTTTCTTTTTTAAAAACCCACAACATCCATAGGAAAACATTTTGAAACTTCTGCATTTTTAGCAGCAAAAAAAATATGTATTGAACAACTGATACACCAGGCATATAATTCAAGCTGTCCCCCATTAGAAACCTAAATTTATCTTCCAACCTACACAGACTTCTACTCTATCACATTTTTCTACTCAAAATTATTCACATCAGAAATGTAGACTCATGAAATACTGGATAGAAGTGTTATTTATGCTAAAGAAACCAATCCCACTTCTTATTTAAGCTTTCTGACTGTGAGTTTATTGTGTCCTCCCTCTTAGGGCTAAGCCCCATATGGTATCTCATATTTGCACCCAAGCAGATTGAGAATATGGAGTCCCTGCCTCTGAGGGCTTTGAATTAATATACTGAGACTTCAGTCAAAAAGTACTATAAAGAGCTAGAGGCTTTATTGACTTTAAGCTCTCTGGATGCATTTTGCCATGTGAATTATTTAAAATCCTTTGCTGGCTTCCCTGGGGCCTTTTGAAAAAAGCCTCAAACTCACCCTCAAATATGCTGTGGATGGTCCTTCCTTAAAAAAAAAAAAAAGAAAAAATTGCTTTTTCTTAAATACTATGAATTCTGGCAGCATCTACCCAGTTCTGAAGGAAGCCAAGTCTAATTCTCAAATTCTTCAGATCAGTAACCATTTAGAAGTAATACTACCCTCAGTGGCAATATTTTTTTTCCACATAATGAATAAAAACACATCTTTATAGTGGTTCTGATGGTCTTCTTACTGCTGTACATAGGATATGAAATAATACAATAAGCTATATTATTTGGTAACTGTACATACATCACATAGTCGTGCAAGTTCAGAAACACTCCTTTTTATTTAATTTCCACTAAACTTATTTCATAAAGTCACCATCATGCTTAAATTATTTCAGAAGATTTTCATTTCACAGACATTTTAAAGAATTTCTCCATACAAATCAATTCAAAATTACATGGGGAATACTAGGTCTTTATGGAAGGATTCTGATAATAGTCTCTGATGATTACTCAAAAACTCTAAGCTGATGAATCCAAGAGTTCTCTCTTAACACTATCTCCAGAAAACAATGCAGTAAAAGCTATATCACCGCCAATATTCAGATGAATTATGGCTATAACTCTTTCTTCTATCAGACCATTCCTATAAATTGAAGCAATACTTCATTTTATTTATAGCTAACATGGAAATCATGTTGGAACACATCAGTCAATTCAGAACATAGTGAAGAGGCATGACTTCCCTGATTTATCTTCTTTGTTCCTTCATCTCTCCTCATTATTTGTGATATCAGTCCCAGTTCACACCCAGGTATAACTTCTTCACCTGTCCATATATGGTAGTTGAAATCTGAATAAACAGAGTATGCCTCCACTCTCATTCTCCATTTTCTTTTTTCCTTCCCAATTTCTCACTCAAGTAGCGTTTTCCTAATGAGTTCATCCAAGTCTTACTGGGGAAAATCTGCCTTGACTTACACTTGTTATGCACGATTTGCACTGACAGTCTCAATAAATAATAAGTATTGATAATAAGGACACGACCATCAAACTAGCACTTGAGATGAAAACTTTGTGACACAAGCTGCTAACAACACAAGAAACCACTTAATTCACCAACAGTCTTGACATTAGCTTCTCCAGCAATAAATACTTATGTAAATTATTTGCAACCTTGTCGACCAGCATTTCTCTTTTTTAGATCCTACTTACATGACGAAATTTCCCTTTGCAGCACATTATAAAACTTAAATTGATGTTTTGTATTCTTACAAGATACTATTTATATCCTGAAATACTTACCTGGTGCAATTTAAGATTTTTCTCCTTTGAAGTTGATACTAGATAGCACTAGATGAGAATCTAAGACTGCACTTTTAGCACTGCTCAAATACAACATAATAATAAATCTACCTATTTTGTCAGTATCAATACATTCCTTTTTATCCAGTGAATTCTTGCTACAAAAAAAAAAAAAGTACACTACCTCAAGCAGCTGTAGGATCTTTACAGTTTAATCTCATAAGGAAGGTGGACTTCTGAGATTCCTAAATTTCACAGAATCACAGAACTGTAGGGGTTGGAAGGGACCTCTAGAGATCATCTAATCCAACCCCCCTGCCAAAGCAAGCTCCCTAGACCAGGTTGCACAGGTAGGCGTCCAGGTGGGTCTTGAATATCTCCAGACAAGGAGACTCCACCACCT
>JANHGO010002020.1:0-31700 GCA_024606505.1 Aquila spilogaster
TTATCCTCCTCCTCTAACATGTTTTCTGCGTGAGCTTTAAAAGTATGCTAACTTGTTGCACAACAGCTTACAAGTTCCATAATGCTATAATTAGATTTGGAGGGACAGAGCAATATATTGTGTTGGTACTTACAAGTCTGGCATCATTCAGTTTGTGTTCTGAGTGCTGCAAGAGTCCTGGGGTGAAAAAAACCTGTTTTTAGTCTCACAATAAAAAAACATTATGCTGGGGAGAGGAGAGAAACCAGTTCTACTCCTTACCTAATTCATGCAGTTCTTGTCTTATGAAATATACACTCAGATGGGAGGAGACTCAGAAAAGAATATAAGAAGATAAGAAAAAGTTCATTAATTGACTTTTTAAACATTTCTGATCTGTCAGTCATTAGTACGTACATCTATATTTTGCTTAGATAAATTTCTGTAGTGTTTAGTGTTGAGTGCATCATTTGAATTTAGTGCAACAAACTTGTTCTTTGCTTCCCTGTAGTTTAAAAAACAACAAAAAGCCCTAAACGTTTTTTTGCAAAACTGTACATTCATTATTTGTCTCTGCTTTTTTATTAAGTCATTTCCCTTACTTTGAAGTTAAGTTAATCCAATGAATTAGGAGTTTTTTGGCAGCGTTATAGTTTTGTTGCTTTTAAAATCCTGATTGGTTTTAGTATTCTGAAGGCTTTATGGAGGTTTTGATTTTTTTTTTTGCTTGAATATAGTAAACTCACTTAGCATTGCCTTATCAAGTGCAACTAATTAACATCAAAAGGATATTGTTATTCATTATCGTTCTATGATCAGTCATGTATACCATATATGCTGAATTGACTCTTTTGAATCTCCTTCAGTGTGCGTACTTTAAATTCCTTATAGATTGCTGTCTTCATTTGCACATACTATCCAAGTTAATATGCATATGCATTTAAGTGGAAAATTACCTCTTCCTGAAGAGCCACAAGACCTGTCCATTGGCATTCTCTGTAAAATGTACACAAATATTTCACTACTAAGATGCAAAGCTTGCCTGTGCTCCTTTATTTCCCCTGCCTCTTGTTAACTCACTAGGCTCATGATCAAAAGTCAATCTGCAAATATCTGGTAGATCTAATTTAGTATCACAGGATTCCTTACATGCATCTCACTGTTGCTTACTGAGAACCTATAGGCAGACAATGGGCTACCCAGACACCCTGACCATCATCTGTTACCCCGTAAATGAGCCATCACAAACACTTCCTCCATTCTGTCTGGACAGAATATGCTTTCCAGTTCCTGAAATGAGTTGGGAATTTATCATTTTTGGAGAAAATGCCACCTCTCTGAAACAAACCCTGGAACTGCAGCTCTGTGGGTTTTCGATTTTGTTTCTATCAGTATATCAAAATGGGTCTTTCCCCCAATCTTCTATATCTCTACAGAGAACTTTGGTTCTCATAATTGAGAAAGGAGTATGAATTGTGCAGAAATGCAATGCAGCAATTCTCAAGAATTAATGTATAATTTTCTATTTGAAATAGCCTTTCTGCTGCTTCATAGAATCACACGTGTATGTCTCATGACATGTACAATGCCAATCGTATCCATATACACTGGGTTAGTTTTTAGTTAGGCATTATGAACTGAATGTACTGAACTGAATGTGTACCTTGTTTCCTGGTCTGACATACATAAATATGCCTTACACTAGCTTGATATTTTTCTGCTTCTTTAATGGTTTCTTGTAAGTGTGTTTATGTGTTGTAGATGTATTTGTTTGTATAGGGCTGTTTTGTGTAAGGGTTTGTGTTTTGTTTTGTTTTATTCTGTCTTTTTTTCAAAGTATCTGAAATACAGTGAGGTCAGTGTTGTGTTATGTGCTTTGGAGCGTTCTGAACATCTTCTTGGGTGTTGCTCGCTGCTGCAAAGCTGACAAGAATGTCATTTGTACCAAGATGCAGATTTGGGGAAATAGGAAAAACTGATATTTTTTTAATACTGATTTTGTTGTGAAGTCAGGCAGAAACCACACAGTTTAAAAAAAAAAAAAAAAAGTAAAAAAGGGCCAAAAGAAAATGTACAGTACATCTTATGAAGGACTTTCTAATTTTTGCCTGGAGATTTCGAATAAGTATTGAAAAAAAGTGATTATTTTCAGATTGATATAATAGGAACGTGTGCTCAAAGTACTTATCTCTTGATCTTAATTCCGGTACATCAGTATGCCTAACTAGAATTCCAGCCCCTTCTGTGTATTCTGTAGATCTACTGTTTTGTTAAAACATCTGATAACTTCTAAAGGTGGATCAAAAATAAACAGCCATGAGTTTATTTTGAGGTATATGGAATTCATATCTGAAAAAATCAGCACATGTTGGTTTGGAAGTGTGTTTCTCAATTTTAAGTTTTTCCAAAGAGAATGAAAACAAGTCAAAAATTTTATATGGGTAATCTAACCAGGTGTACTAATGCATTTTAGTTGGGTGCTAAGCTATATGTCTAGACACTGCAGGTAGGCTTCAGTAAATGAAGATCTGCAGATAAAGCATGGCATGTGTAAATACATCCAAATTGTAATTCTGTGAGCAGAGCAATCTCTTTAGTACTGCTCAGTTGCTTCTGGAGGTTTTTTGATCTCACACTCTAACATTAGCTCCAGTATCCTTGTTAATTTACCCTTTTTCTCATTCTCTTCTGAGGTCTTGTCATATTTTGTCACATTAGAATGAATTGACTGTTCTTGCTGTTTGCTTCCTCCTCCTCCTCCTCCTCCTCCTCTCATTGAATCTCCACTTGGGGTCAGATGACATATCCTGACTTTGCCAATGTCTGTTAATCATATGAATAAAGCAGGCAGTGGGCATCTCAATCTTCTCTTCTGCCACTTGGATTTTGAAGATCTTCATGCACTGTTTCCTTTTGGCACATGGTGTGGGCTTCTGGCACCGTGGTGTTAAGTCCCTCTGGCAGTTACAGCTTGCCTCAGGCATTTCCTCCCTGCTCTCCAGTGCATCCCATTGAAGCTGAACTTCCTTGCCCAGGGGATGTACTTCAAGCCAGCTCAGAATTACAGGGGAGCATAGCTGTTTTTTTCAGTACTACCATGAGCAATTAGGGTTTTGCTTTTGGAGGAATAAATCTAATTCCAATTATATCCAAAATGCACTCATACTAAGTATTGATAAATAAAAGAAAGCAGATAGAATTGAAAGAAAACGAGTTTGGCTCATTTAAGTCTCACAAAATAAATTGCATACTTACTCATTTCTGGACAAAAGAAAACATTTTTCTAGAGCCATCCATTCTCTGACCTCTCTGCAAGCGTTATTTGTTTCTTAGGTGCCAACCATGTATTCCTTATCCACAACTTATTTTTTTCCAGTTCTAGATAATGAATCAATCTGAATTCTCAAATCCCTTTCTTCTGTTTATTTGTTATAACAAGCAGCAGGGAGTGTAGTGTGTTGCTAGTATTTATGCACCAAGCTCTTTGAGTATTTCCAATTGAAAAGGCTACATAATTGCTCTCTTACTTCCTCTGGGTGCACACCCCTCTCTGTAGCTGGTATAACAAAAGCTCAGATGATTTTAAATTCCATGGATTTACTACGCTATCAATTTCAGATTTGAGAAGGGGATGGTATCTATTCACCCACCTCTAAAGCATGTTCTCCATTCTGAATGACGGGGACCTCTTTTGTACTGGGCCTTCTGTTAGTGTTTGCTTAGCTCTGACAAAAAAAAAAAAGGAAAAGTAATTTGCAGATTAAGGTATTGTTTATGCATCCTAGGCAGTTATTTATTGTGCTTTTTATCTAGCAGTATCTCCCTTTAAGGTGTTATTATTTCATCAAGTATTGTCTAATGGAAGAGTAAATGGATGAAGAAAATCAGTTAATAAATTCAGCACTTAGGCTTAGAACCAGCATAAAGGTTGGATGATGTCTGTAGGTCACTTTTGTGACACCTTTGTAGCTCTTCAGGAAATACCCAAACATAAGGAGTGGAGTATCTATGAGAAGTTTTAGTGTTTGCATCAATTCTGCTGTCATATACTTTGATATGTTCACTCTTGAAAGAATATGTGAAGGTCAAGATGTAAAAAAAAAAAAAAAAAAAAAGCATTTTCCCTAAGAGGAATTAAGACCAGTGTGATGTTACAGTGGCTCACAGACAGAATGAATGAGCAATCCTCAGCGGTACGTTTAGCTCTACCCAGTTACACCAAAAAGTTTGTACCAGTTCAGATGATAAAAATGAATGAGTTGCATGCTTACCTGACAACATATGGGAAGGTGCACAGCTGCTACAGATCTGCATTCAGTACTGAAGGAATCAGACTTTCCTGCTAAAATCACATTGATTGGATTTATTGGACCAAAATCTATGATTTCTACTTATTGAAAAATTTTCTGACACTATTTATGTTTTATCAGCATTTTTTGTGAAATTGTCAAATTTAGTAATTTTTAAAGGATCACAAAAATTCATGAATGCCCATACTATAAACTCAAGCACTTTTGTACTCAGTCAACTTAGTGCCTGTACAGGGTGTACTGCTTCATAATGTGAATTAAAAAGTGTATCACTTCTCTGGAACATTATAGTCATCATAAAAGCCCTACATAAAACATGGTGCCTATTTAGTCTTTTTTGGTTTTCTGTAAGTTTTGAATAAGTCATCTTGTATTTTGCACTGACTGAAAAATGTAATTTGACATTTTTAAAATTAAAACCGTCATGGTATTTAAAGATGAACTTAAGCTCTACTAATTCTATTAAACTGCAGGCTGCCAATGAGTTACAAAGTCTAATTAATCATTTTGTCAGCTTTGCCTTCCAAAGCTAGTCAATATAAATTTGAATAAATAGGAAGCTGTTGACCCAGGAACCTCTGGATGTTCTGAATAAAGATGTGCCAGTTGTAAAATACTCTAACTACTACCTATTCTGACTGCACTAATACAGCAGGGAGTTATTTGGTGTTAACATACGTGCATGATGGTAAAGTCTTAATTTAAATTATTTATTTGAGGCAGTAGAGGGATATATCTTGTAATTTCTGATGTGTTTCATCTAGAGATAGTGGTTACGAGGACAGAAACTTTTCAGTCCAAGTTTGTCGCTGACACTGCAGTGTGACATGTCACATCAGGTTGCATCAATAGAGCCACGTTATGTAAAAGTAATGAAATGTGACTGATGGAACCCAAGATACTGTAACATACCCTAACATAATGTGTCAGCATTTCTTTAATGGAGCCTTTCAAGAATGCTTTTTGGTAAAATACCTTAAAAATCAGTTACGGAAAGTGATGAGAAGATAGAAAATATGTTTACAGTTGCTGTAAAGATCACATGAAATAGCCTAAATAAAAATGCTTTCCAGTAATTTCATGTGAAGTGTATCTTATCTGTAAAGTTCCATCAATGGTGTGTATGGATCATCCCAGATAATTCTGTAGCTGTATCTTAAGGGTTTATTAATTTCCTGATCCTGCATGGGAATAAACGTTTCCCAGTGCTGATAGAAGACTATGTTGTCATGCTCATGTTCATGTGCGTTTTCTCTTCCAAGTAGAAAAAAATGTTTTTTGCAGTACAGCCAAACTATCTGGGAAACTTCATTTTCGTAAAAAAAAGAAAAATCCATGTTCATAAAAGCAGAATGATTATTTACCTTTATAGAGGTCAATTTGCCTATATTTCTTAATATCTCACTAAGCTTTTGAACCAGAAAGTAGAATAGCATTGTGTGAAGGATGTGACATATAAAACACCATTGCCACTGACATCCTTCTTCTGAGAATGAAAGACAGTGAACTGTTTGTCTTCAGCAGATTAACAGGGAAGGTTGTTTTTGTTTGTCTGACTGGTCAAGGACAATTTACAGTTCAGTTACTCTGAAGGAAAGACTTGTTGATTTGAGAGCACTCCTATTATGGCTGCAGGTAGGGGATGATAGATTTAGCCGTCACTGTGATAAACTGCGGCCTATATGCTTGCAATACACAAAATAAATAAAACACTGATAGATCTGTTTGGTTCAGCTACTTAACACCAAGTTCTGGTGTATAGGTGTAGGCTTTAGTGAAGGTACAAAGGATTCTAAATGTTCTCATTCCAAACATACTGTGGGTTTTCTGGGAATATTTATTACTTGTAAGGAGTGGGGGGGAGGAGGGGGGGAGCCCTTTTTGTGATATAAATATGACTTTTGCATCCCTGTAGGTCAGAAAGGAATTTTATGATTCCTATAAAAATACTCCTCTTTAAATAGTTAAATGCTTGCGTTCTGATTTTTCTTTTCTTATCCATGCATTTCAGAGTCAAGAGGTTTTTAAAATGTAAATCATCCCCTTCCTGTGGAAGGCTCTTGTAGAACCTCTCTTGGAGCATCCACTGTGACAGAGGCCACATGTTTTCTTATAAGTTTAATTGATCTGCTAGTTCAGTTGCTTATTATCCAGTTGGTTATCATTCACGATAGCTGTTATCATTCCATTAGAGCAATTCACTTGTCAATTCTTCTAAGATATATTCAATATAGTTATAGAAAGCTCTCAGTTTTATTTGCTGATGGAATTACTAAGCTGCTAAGTCTTAACTAAAGAAATTTTTGGTTGTGAAATGTGTTGGTTTTCTTATTCTTTTGTTGATAAATACACATGAAATAAGTCACTGGTAAAAATACTAAATCTGCCATATTCTACTTTGTCATATCACTCTACAAAATTACATTTTAAGTTTAAATCTATACACTTATGAAACAACTATTAAAGCTGTAGAAAGAAATCAATAAAAATTAGTTTCTATCTGCATCTAATTCCATGCCTTCCTATGCAGGAAGCCTGTATAGGTTGATCTTAAATTTTCCAATACGATGTGATGCAAATAACACGAATATTAGCATGTATTTTATAAGCTCGTATCTGCCAGTTTTTAATTCAGTGTGACCATGAACTGAAGGGGAAATAATAATTTTCAAAATTTGGGATTTAACCTCCATTTTTCATTAAGACATTGAGCGTAAAAAACAAGCTATCCAAGCAAGAACAAAGCAATTAAAGCAACTGTCTGTTTGTATGTAAGGCACAAATAATATGTGCTATAGAGAATGCCATCTGGAGAGAAGCAGGAGGCCAGCTGCTGGTTCCAGAGCTGTAGTTTGCTGGGCTGAGTGCAGCCCCAGGACCTGAGTGCACCTCTTTGTTCTGTCCAGGAGCCAGCTCCAAAATGGAGGAGAAATCACTCCTTTATTATTGCCAGTTGTAGTTCAAGCTGCAAAGGACGAGAAATGATATGTTCAGTTTCTTCATGCTTTATTTCCAAATGCAGTTGCATACTTCTCTGATTTTCAAGATAGTTAGCTTTTTACGTTTTTAAATGTTCAGCTGTGCAAAAATATATTTTGAAGTTAATGACAGTTAACAAGAGCACTTATAACATCAGATAAGTTTACTTCTGTGTAAAGACTGCATAGATATGTAGTTGGTTTGTGTTCTCCCCATAGTGGGATTTGCATTTGTATCTATTAAAATTCTGTGAAACACTACTGATTTGGGAAGCAAGTGCTTTGAAATACAGGGAATATGCAATCCTACCTGAAGTACTTTGATACACAGAAATCACATGTAAGTCACGTGCCTCCAGAAAGGGTGCAAGAACAGAAAATGTATGGTCTGCTTTATTCCTGTGTAGTTATTGAATGGAATACAGGTAACATTATTAAAGAGACACCACAGAATGTCATGTGAGAGTTCTTTCAGTGGGGATGGGCTGTGTTGTGTCTCTGATACCATTCTTGGTGGTCACAGAACACTATGCTTATTGCTAATATATTTGCTGTTCAATATTTGACCCAAACAGAAAAATGTCTGTCACTTCTTTCCCTGTTTTACGGAAAAGGAAGAGGAGGATGTTGCAAGTCTGGCAGTGCGTTGTTTCTAAGCAGTGTTCTGCTTTTTTGTTTGTGTATTTAAAAAGAATTAAAAAAAAAATCATGTTGGTATTGAAAATATCGTAGAGAAAGCACTAAATCTGTGTAGCAAATTAGTGATTAATAATTCAGATAACGTACCTGCAGTAGGTGATATAAATGTTACTGATACAACTTCAGTGTGGATAGGCTTGGTTCTGGAAGACAGAATTGTGGCACATAGCTTCAAAACCATCTGCAGAACCATAAACTATGGCCTTTATTTAGTAGATCGCTTATGGGAAGGGAAATGAAGGTGGCAACTTTTTTTTTTTTACCTAATTGTTGATCTTTAAGTCAAAATTCTATGCGGGGAACATCTAGAAAGTTTTAATGCTACTTGACCTTTTCCTTTTTTAATTAAGTTTTACACAGTTCTGTTCTTCTTTCTGTATAGAGTTTTTGATCTGTTTCTTGTTTTCATGACTAACTTTTTTATTCCTGGAATTTTTGATTTAGTTGAATTTTTGTGTGTTCACAATAAGCTGAGTTTGTTGCTCGTGAACTTGCTCTGCACAGCAGTATAGGAACTACTAAAAATGCCAATAAAAAAAAAAAAAAACCTCTACAAAACAATGAATAAAATGCATGTTTTATTAAATAAGATATCGAGTTCTGTGTGACTACATGGGGCAACAAGGTCTAAAACTGCTGAGTCTGAGAAAGTAGGTGGACAGCCTTCCCTGAAGGTATTGTCTGCATGGGTCTGCAGAGTTGCTTTTTATGAATGTGAAGTGAGAGAATGTTTTAAGTTTGCAAATATTTAATAAACATATCATGCTTACTTTTTCTAGTAGCGATGGGTAAAAGAGTGGAGAACACAAAATGAGAGTTGTCTATTCCCTTGTCCCTTACTGTAAGAAAGCATGAGGAGCAATTCTAAATTTTACAGTTCCCATTTCAATCATCAGATATTCTTAATGATCTTTTTGTTCAATACAGTAAGCTTTAACATCAGCTTTGAAGACTGGAGATGGTGAATACGTTTGGAGTAACTGTGAGTAGGACTAGAAAAGGACTAAGCCTCCCCATTCTTCTGGCAGTTCAGCTGCCAAACATCTACTGAACTGTCGTACTCCTAAATTAAAAGTTCTGAGCTGTCTTGATTGTTAATTCCAAAATTTTCCAGTCTTTTTTCCTCTATAAATTTTCCGTCACTTAATTTAGAAGTCCTCTGAAAATCAGGGGGTCTAAATACCATTCCAAATGGGAGAAATTGTTGAGAGCCATCCTGTGAAATGTAACTCAGTAGCAAGTCAGTCATTTGGTGACAGTCTATGAGGGTTCCCACAGTTCAAATGACGTTTAGGGAGTTGCTGTTCTACAGTGAGACACTTGGTTTTTCCACCAGAAGCAAAATCTATACAAATTATATGATATCAGTGTTCCCAAGCAGTCTCATGGGATTTTAATGGAAGAATTAGCTGGAAACTTACATGCTGTATCAATTGCATGAGGAGATTGTAAATGCATGTATATAATTTATTGCTTTTTTTTTTTCCTTGTGATTAGAGAAAGCAAACAAGTCCATCTCTGCACTCAAGGAAATTAAGGAATTAATTTCATGGAAGGAACAATAACAAACAAACAGAAAGCCTCTATCCTAATACAGGAATATTCACATTTATGAAGTTGTGCAGGTTAAGCAAAAAAGTTCCCTCTTTTTGTACTGTGATTTTTCATATTGCACTATAGGCTTTTAGGGTTATTAAATGTCTAGATTTTAAAGTGTATTTCATCATCGGAAGCAGTATACCAGGAGCCAAATTCTCATTTTTGATACGCAAGCATCACTCTCACTGATTTCATTATGAACTTTGCATTTATATTCAAGAAAGTGATGTTTGCTGTGGTCTGATGTATAGGGTAGAATAGCCATTGGAATTCCAAATGCTTGAAAACAATTTTAATGCATAGAGTCACTGAAAGACTTTTCTGCTTACAGGAGAGAAAAAAAAAAACACACAAAAACAGCACATTAGATAACTGAGACTATATCTATGCTTCAAAAGGGGCTCCTAAAGCCTCCACAGGCACATCACATTCCAAAACAGTCCTGCAAATGGTGCTAAATAAATGGAACATGCAAAGCAAGCCTCTCAAGTCTGTGAAACATTTTACTGCTCTCTCTGAATCAGCCACGAATCACAGGGAGCACAGGAGTTGAACTGGGTCCCACACAGCTGTAGAGTTCCAGACACCTTCACACAACAAAAGGGAAAATGGGCTGTAAGCAAATGGTTGAATGAAGTTGGTGGTCAGGAGGAAAGGAAGAGAAAGAAAACATTTGAGTCTGACATCTGACTTAATTATTTCTGTCTTTTCCCATCCTTTTTATGAATAGAGTCCCTAAAGTATATGTAGATTCTCTTTTCTCTCCTTTACTTTGTGCTTAAACTGGATTTGGTATTTCAACTCAAGCCTTTTCAGTGCTAACAGAAAAGAACTAGTGTACATGCTCTTGTTCATACGCTGCAGTAAGAGATGTGGCAATTGACTGATGCATGGCTTGTGATCTGTTGCCTGTGGATGTTTCCATCAGTTGTTCTTTCAGTTGGTTCCCAGATTGGTGTTTGTCTATTGAACCATTCCTATTTAGATATAAAATCTTGGTAAATTTCTGACTTGGCTGCATTGTGTTGAGGTATGAGGAGGGGACAGAGCGATCAGTTCATTTTTGTAGTTTTTTACAATTTTAGATTCCAAACCTCTCTTTCCATGTACTTCGGACACCCCCAGCTGTTCTGTTGTTTGCAGATGAAGTAAGCCTTCTCTCTATTCCATCACTGTAGCTTTCTTTGTGGTTTTTTGGTGGTTTTTTTTCTGAATAGAGGAAAACATAGTAACATATTTTGAAGAAAGAATCCCATTTATTGTCTTTTTCCATTCTTCAGGTTTTGAAATGGATAGTTTTAGAAATGAATAGACAAGCACTGTGTTGTCAGCTCTCTGTCCTTTATATCCAGATCGTTACAGTTTCCTTTGTGGTGACTGTCACAGGTGTAATAATGTTAATTTGAATTTCAGATTACCTACACCAGAGCTATCTAAGGGTGCAAAAAGAAGCAATTGTGTTTGAATCTGTAATCTTATTGGTTTGAAACTTTTAGTTTAAATACTAATAAATTGGTAACAGGACATCAGCAGATAGCTGGGTACAAACCTTACTTCATCCGCCTTCCTGCAAAACATGCTGTGCTGCACCAGTCGTTCAGATCCGGTGTCATTCCTGGGTTGTTTGAAGCAAGTAAGGTCATACCACTGGCCATTGTTGAATCAAACATAAACTACAGAAACGAAATACATGTAGACTACTTCTAGTGCTTGTTTCTTTCTAGCTGCAAATATAGAAAGGAAACAAAATGTGTATTTTCACAAGTAGATGTTAATTTTTTTTGCAGTAGATATAACAAGGATGTTACATTATTGTCACCTGGTATCTGTTTCTTAAGCACTGCTCTATGCTGTGGTAAAAGCAAATAACACTACCTGTACATTTGCAACATGAGGTAGAAAGGTGTTTCTCCAGATGAAATCATTACTTGAAATGTCCAAATACCCTGACCTGTTATAAGTTAATGTAACAGTTAACGGTTAAATAGCCAAATAGTTATAAGAAAAGATATGTTCCCACACTTAGATTTTCTTTTTGTTCCTTAGTGCATAACACTGGAATGAAAGTTTTCCTCTCAGCAACTCAGTTTTCATTACTTGCAGAGACAACCTAGCATTTACAATTTCAAGTCTGGAATTATGTTTTGTCTCCACTAGGGAGCAGCAAATGACATAAAAACATTCTCATTACTCTGTTAATTCTGTTGGAAGTAACAGCATAGGAAGTGGAGGAAGATTTCCTTCACTTCAAGGCTTCTAACGAGTTCCCTTTCAATTTCTGTTTGAAAACCTCACCATAGCCTTACCTCCTTCTCTCTCCTAAGCTATGTTCCTTTTATTTCCCCTATATAAGGTGGCTTTCAGTGGGTAAAACATGTTTTCTTTCATGCTCAGGCTCCTGTCCAAGTTAATAATGTGTCTGACTACTTAAATTTGCCTCAGATGCAGACCTGGTATGCTCTCTCTTTTGATATATTTTTAATTTTTGAGTAGTATTCCTGTTACAAAAGCACTTTGGATTACAGAAAATATTTGGAAGAAGAAAGCAAAGTTTCATTACAAAGTGCACTAAAACCAAAGACACGGTTTGCATGACATCACATACACTGATAATATAAGGAGAGCATGTACAAGAGAGAACGAGCAAGCATCTAAGATAGCAGAGAATTTTGTCACACTAATGAGGAAAATATTTATATATATATTTAGGAAATATATATATTATATATTATATTTAGGAAAATATTATACCTTTGATTGACAGAGGTGGAACTATGGAGCATTTTCCAATGTAAGTGATGAATTGTCTTTTTTGGAGTCATTTGAGAGTGGACAGAGAAAAGCTCTAAAGAACATATTGCAGAAAGTAATCTTGCAGCAGCAGCAGGAGAGGCACAATCATCATGTTTCTTGCTCTGATCTCTTACTACTGCCCACCAGGCAAGGTGGACTACTTAAATGATAAATATTAAAAGTAGGAAATGAATTTCTGACCTGTGAGAAAGACAGCTGTGACAGCCTTTGTTCAGGGAGGGGGCTGCCGACAGATCTGTGAGTGTGGCCTCTGTCTGAGAGGTGTGCAGGCACCGGCCCTGTGTGCCAGGCAGGATGCAAGGAAGCCAGAGTGTTCAGGGCAGCATCCCCTGCTTCTGCTCTCTGCTGCAGGGACCCATGGGCAGGAGTGAGATGCTCAAAGTGAATGATCAGCACATCGCTCCATTTGCTGTCTGGTGGTGCTTATTCTCGAGTCTCTTCATGTTGCTGAATGTAATGCTGGTCAAACTGATAAGCTGTGAAACATCGGTATTCCGCTAAATTTTTCAGGTGATATCTTGAGTTGAGAAAGGCATAACTTTGTAGAAATAGCTATATAGTCAGTGCTCTTTCTTTGCATTTACATTTGCAGTGTGTGTTGCTATAGGCTAAATATACCTCCAAAAACAAAAGATCTGCCCCCCTCTCCCCAAATCATGAAATTATGTTTTTAAATATAGGAGTGCTTCTGCTTTTTATCAAATAGGTAAGAAAAAAATATCACAATAACTTTGCCAACTGTTTCCTTTTAATTGTTTGTGAACTGGAGAAAAGTACTGCGTAAGGCATGTTTTGAATATCAGCACTTCAGAGGTGACGTACCTAGTCCATGAGGCAGCACTGATGGCATATTTTGTCCTGTCTCTCCGGTACATTAGGCAGCCCTAAGGCAATTGAGAGGCCTGCTGGAATTTTGTCCACCTGACCTTCCCCTTTCTGCTTCTTTCTCACATCTGTCGTAAATGCAGAATTCAGATCACTGAAATGTTTCCAAAGCAATTCTAAATCTTCCTTTTTTCTATCCTTTTCCACCTATCTTATATTCTTAACTACTTTGACTTAACCAGACTCAGTGTGTTTATAATTGTTGAGCATATGGCAAAAGATAGATGGAGATGCATATTTTGTCTATAAGTAACACACTGCCCAGCAAAGTGAAACCGATGGAATAATGAGTATGAGCCTCACTTTATAAAGTGTGCAGAAAGGGAGTGTGGCTTGGGTACTGTCAGCTGAAGTCCACAGGGAAAAGTTTCATCAACTGGACCAACTCCAGCCCATAGCATCACATCCCCTGATGGCCTGGATCCTCTACAGCATCACCCCTCTTTAGTGGCACACATTGCTTTCTTCTGGAGAGGATCTGTACTCAGCTGATGTGAACCCACAAGCGTTAACTTACAAATTTGGCTCCATGTGACAAACATCCTGCAATGCACATTTGCACAGTTACCTTCACCCTGTAGTTTATACGTCTCATTCCAGGAAAGAGAGAATGTGCTGCAGTTGCTGCTTTGTCTGTTGTGACAGTTTATTTCCCTGTAGTCTGGAGCAGGGGAGCGCTTAGTGAAAAATGAAAGTGCTGTGGATGGAAAATTAAGTAATGAGAAATTACTGGAAGTATTATCAGTTGTTCCTTTCTTCCACCAACAGGAAAAATAGACACTCAGATGTATCGGTTTTCATATGCCATGCAAGAAAGTGATTGGGATAATTTACGTTCACACATTTTGATAGACAGTGAATAGATGGAAAGTGAATTCAACTTTTAATCACTAGCCATCTGTATCCGAAAGCAGGAGCGTTAGGAGCAAGGCAAATTACTGTGTTTTGTTATGGAGTTATAATTCAATAAAAAGTCAAAAATGTGGAAAATACCTGAAAACTGACCACATGTTTGTGGATGTCTCAGGAATGCAGTGAATATAAACTATTCAATTCCATTCAATTATTTATGGGTTTCCAGGACATAAGATTTCTGTCATTCTGTTGACTCTGTTATAATTAGAACAGCTCTGGCTTCAGCTTGAAGTTGCACACAAACCACAAATAAATAAGATCAGTCATAAGATCATGATTTTGACTGAAAGAGTCAAAGTGTGCTGAGTTCCTAATATATGGAGGAAGGAAAAAAAAAAGCTTCAGCTGCTCTGCTAAGACAGCATGTTGAAGAGATGGAATTTTTCACCGGCACAGTGGTACAGATTTCAGAAAATATTTAAATATTTTATTTCTTGTAAATCTAATACAGAATCATATCAGCAATTTACTGTTCTGGACAAATTTGCACATTTGTCAGTGCCTCTGAGCAGCCTGAATAACTAAGCTGCTAACTCTGACAAATATTAAAAGCAGTCTGTGTTCTCAGATACATCATAAACTGCTGTGATCTATTGCTCTCCACTGGAGCACGCTCTGTAAGTGAGGGTAGAATTGTGCCCCGGCACAGCTAGTAGAAGTACTATTCTATTATTCTTTTTTTTTTTTTAATGTAGTTTCTAGGTTCTTTTAAGTGTAGAAAACACTCTTGTAGAAAATTTTGCTAATGCATACCTGAGGCCCTGAGAATTTGAATGGATTTGTCTTCCCTCTTAATCAGTTTTCCTCTGTTTTTCAGGATTATTTGGTGTCAACAGACGTCCATTCTGTTGATTTGCTTTCCTAAGTAGAACCTCTAGTAGAAATAAATTACTCTACAGCTAATCCAACTTGCATATTTTATCAGTGTTCTTTACATCATTTTTTACCTTTGCATTTATTTTAACCTTGCCTGTTAAAAATAATAGTGATTTAATGAACTATCATCTGTTTTTTTTCTGTGCCACCAAAAGGTAATGTCTGTCTGAGTATGGGAACAGGATGACATCCTTGTTTGGAGTGGTTGCTTTATGCTTTGTTTTGTCTAAGGTTGTTCCATTGAAAAATACGCACAACACTCCAGTGAGCCAAAGCTCAATTTCATGCTTGCACTATGTTATTTATTCTAACATTTTATACTGAAACAAATAATAAGCAGGGAGACTTTAAGATTTTTTTTAGAAGTGCTTAATTTTGCACTATTTCTATTTAGAGATCCCAGTGACATGCATTCAGTATGGTATAACCAGGCTGTGAGTGAGTACTTACTTACATGAACTCAATATTTTTGTCCACATAATGAACATCTGGTGACAAGACGCTCAGAGCAGCAACAACAACAAAAAAGAAAGAGGAAAAAAAAGAAGAGAAAGAAAAGCAAAAGGCAGTAAAATCTTATGCATGCCTGCTACTTTTATGACTCAAAATATTTTTCCTTCAATCAGTGCATCTAGGGAAACTTTTTTGATGTAACAATCAATTTTTAACAAGGAAAAAAGTCTGAACTCATAAATATTGTATATATTAATTGTGAAGCTTAATGGAACATTTTGTGTTTCTGAACAACTCGTTTACATAATTAAAATCTCCTTTGATCTGTGAGTAAATGATTTAATCTTAATGCTCATTAGGCTAAATGGGTCTTCTATTCAATTGTATCAAGATGGTATGGAAAATTCTCAGACCTTTAGAAAATATTTGTTAGTTGTTAGGTAAACACAGAAACCTATCTGTGAACAGATATCTTTTATCTCTACAAAAGTATTTGAGTCTAGAACTAATGCAGATTAAAGCTTTTTTTCCCCTTTTATCTGGCAATTTTGTTTAAAGAGCAGTTCACTGAAATAAGTGGGGATTTTTTCTTTTGCTCAATTTATATTCATTAACTGCTTCACTGCAAAAACAATTTAGTTCTTAAAAATAAAAAAAATGAGATAGAAGTGTAGGATAGGTTCATCTTCAGCTGAAATATGAATTTGTGTATCTATAAATCGCTTAAGGAAGACTGGAATCTTCTTGTAAGTCCCACTTAGAAATCCCTCTGGATAAGGCAAAGTTCAGTGACAGCTGGGAAATACTTTTATACTAAAAAAGATGAAAATCTTGTCATATGCTACCATGTAGTACCAGGAAATGTTTGTCTGACAAGAGATTATCGCCTGTAAGTGTTCAGGATGGACAGGCTACTTTCTTCCAGGTTTTTTCTCTCTTAAATGCTAAGCAAGAAG
The DNA here is from genome assembly GCA_024606505.1 of Aquila spilogaster. Lineage (NCBI taxonomy): Eukaryota > Metazoa > Chordata > Aves > Accipitriformes > Accipitridae > Aquila > Aquila spilogaster. The sequence goes on from JANHGO010002020.1 coordinate 16,465, forward strand.
CTCTTATTCATGAGTGCTGTAAAGCTAACGTGCAACCTCAGACAAGGTTGATAAGCTTCTCTAACAAACCTGTTTTCTTATGTCCTAATCCAAACAAAGGGAGCTTTAAAAATTGAACAGCAGGGTAGCAGTAGTTGGTTTTTCTGAAAAATGCTAGACCAAATCATTTATTTTGAAAATAATCTTTTTTTATTATCCCATCTGTAGTTTTTTAAAGCCACTTTTCATTCCCATGGGAAGCTTTTTTCTTCTTTAAAAAGGTAAGAATTTTAATTAGCTCAGGTGGTGCAATAAACACAAACGTCTGTGTCCCTTTCCTAGGGCTGCTCCTGGTCTTTTCTCTCTCTCAAGAACAGAAGTACTGCATAGAAACACTACAGTGTCACCTTGATGAGAATGTGACTGGTGTCCATGGCCACTGCCGCGCTGCCACACCAGCCTCTTGCTGCAGCGCTGGACTGTAGAGCTTGTCTAGAAATACTGAGCACGAGCAAAGCAGGCACACAGACATCCTGCCTTTTTCCCCAGAGACACTTTGAGCAATCTGTAGCTTAGGGACATCTTGTGCCAGAAGGTTATATCCATATTTAAAAGTGTTATCTTCCATGAAGTAATACATGGAAGACATATTAATTGTGCTATTACACAGATGCAGAAGCAATTAGGATGAAATGTATTTTTGCACACTATATTTAAACAGTGAACAGGAATGTTTGTTTCGTATTTCCTACAGTTAATTTGTTTTATATTTTTCCAGTTTGCTTTGAGTTGTTCTATTTACTCATTTCATATGTTACCAGAAAATAAAAATTGGTGTCAGAGCTTCATTTTGAAGTTACCTTTACAACACTGTACTCTGAAATAATAATTTTCTGTTTCAGAAGGGCACCTTCTATCAAGGTGAAGCTGTGTTTTTACAGTGCTAACTCTTATAATTTAAGAAAAAAAGCAAAATCTGTCTTGGTAATAACATTAATAACATTCAATTAACCAAGCTGTTCCTGAGCAAAGAGTTTTTCTCAGTGGTGTTTGACTTAAATTCTTTTATACTGAAGTTTCATAAGATTTACTGCATTTTAATTCTGGAAAATGTGACGTTATTTTAAGCAGTACTGCCTTGTTAGAATTTTTTCATATTAGAAATATTCTATTTACTTCAGTTCTACCCATGTACCAATAAAATACCCTCGACTTAGTGGAAATTTACTTATGCAATTACTGGAGGTTCATATCTAAAGGCGAAAGGTTTCTCATTTTTAATCAAACCAAAATTGTCCCTCTGATATCAGTTTGAACAATAGGAACCAGTTTTTTGGCCCTGCTGAGTGCTGAGAATTTAGACAGCAAAGTGCCAGCATCCAACAAAACACATCTGTCCTCAAAAAGACTGGTCTGATGTATGTGCAGACAGTAGGAAATGTAGGTTTGGTGTGGTTTGATTTGGCGTTGCAGTGTTGATATGTGACATTTTCATGATCACCTACAGGATTTGGGCTCCTCAGTGCTCCACTTAGAAAAGAGTTCCAGTAGTCTGCATAGATGGTCTGCAGCAGTCAGTACTGCTTGGGATCTGAGAGAACATAAGGCATGTATTGGCTGTTACTTGCTTTTAAATATGAAGCAAAGGTATTTTAATGTGGAAAACAGACATGGAAGAATTTTTTTTCCTCTTTCATGCTTGAATAAGCATTTCCTGTCTCATTTACTCATTTTAACTACTGATAATAATTTGAATAAAAACCTACATAAGCATCTTAAATCCTCATGAGAAATATGGTGCGTATTTCTTATTTCAGCAATTTAAATATAAAAATGACCAGGAACAAGATGAAGCACAGGTATTCCAAATGACTATGGCTTTTGCTTATAGGTTCATGATAAGACATTATGGTAAGTGTCTAAGCATTGGGAAACAGGAGCAAAGAATTTGAACGCTATTAGACTACTAAAGTTTGAAAAAAAGTTTGAAGATTTTTCAGCAGTGTTCTGATCAGTTCTTAGTTTCTGTGTAAATAAGCTTTGTTCAGGTTTACAGTTCATTTGGCATTACTTTTTTTTGGCCGGAGGATTTAGTAGCAAGACGTCTGGGGTGGCAATGTGTTTTTGAACAAGACGTCACAATTTGATTTTCTTTTCATGCATGTGTATGTGAGTGTGGTCTCCCATTTCACATCAAGCTACCGTGCGTGTTCCGTAAAGCAAGTCTAATGCTGTAAAATGCTGTAAGAATGTTACAGAATTAACAAACATTTATGATCGGCCATTGAACCATTATTCTCATTCTCTTTGATCGTGGAGAGATGATTCTTGAGTGTATTTGTGCTGAAATTTTATGTAAATTTAAGTACGCTTAAGACTTCAAATAAATACATGATAAATCTTGAATTTTACTAATACCGCATTAATAAAGTATCATGTGATTTCTCACTTCTAACAGTTTCATTTTGAATCATATTCTTGTCCTTAATCACAATGAAAATTTGTCCATGGGTTAGAATTAAAGGCACTTAGATTCTGAGTAAAATTCCACTCAATGCATGCCACACAGAGAGGATAATTAGGTCATCGTCATTATTTATCACTTAAATTTCCAATTTACCTCAGGATTTTCTCATTTCAGAAGAGGTTTGTTATTGGCAAGTGAATGACATGTTATGCTAGGGTATTTCTGAAGACAGTGAGATGAGCGAGCCCAAACTGATACTTCTCCAGGCTATTTTCCCACCTGTCAGCAGTTTGCCACTCCAAGACTTCATGACTCAGAGATTTGCCTTTTTATTTTTTATAACCTTTGATTTATTTCTATTCCATGAACTTGTTCAGGTTCCTCGACAGACCATAGCAAATCCTGTTTCACTGCGATGCTAAGGTTTTAGTGTCTAACAGCACGGAGGAACTCGCTGATTGGTCAGGCCTCTGTATCTAGCTCGCTCAATAGCACGGTCCCTTCCCATGCACAGAGCAAAACCCCGCTCTGACATCCCCAATGGCTTCATTTTGTGTAAGCTCACTCCATGGGATGGCTGATGGAGCTGCAGGTGTGCCAGGGCTGTGACGAATGCGAGCCTGCACCAACAGCACATTGCCACAGTGTGACGCAAGCCCATGTTATTCTAAAAATGCTGTGCCAACCTCATTTTTTAATAGAGCATGAGAAGTTTTCATTGTGTTATGTATTGCTATTTGCATTAAGATGCAAATTCTGATTAATGAGATAAGCATTCTTATTGCTTAAATGGAATCTGTCATTCGCTGAAGGAGGTAACATATGATGAATTTGTGAGGTTTCATTTTGCCACCTAAGGATCATTATAATTCAGTGGTCATCATTTACATTATTTCTTTAGAATTTTGTGTGTGGTTTTTCTTTTATTTGTTTTAAAGAAAGTTGTAGAATAACTGGTAAATGTTGAGAGGACTGTCCTAATTTGCTGATCATTCTTCAGGTATGTTGGACATGCAATGAGATGTGACTCTGGATGCTTTTATTCAGTAGACCTGGATTAAGTGCCTGCTGTACTGACATCCCATGAGATCACGTGATATTCAGAGGAAACCTTTAAAGTGGCTCCTGAAGTCATGCAAATTCTTAGACATTCCTATGCTATATGCTTGCATCTTGGAAGGTCTATCCCAACATCAGTCTTCTCCACTTGTCCCTCATTTTCCTTCAGACAATTTTGAAAGGTTTTTTTTTTTTTTAGCAAGAAAGAAATCGAAACATTAAGATTCTATCTAAAATCTCTAACTCTCACTTTGGAATTAAAAACCACAGTAGTGTTCTGAAGTCATTTGAATGGCTCCCAGGATCTCGCAGCTAATGGTCAGACTGTGTTAACACATACTGCCTTGTTTCAGCCTGTTGTCTCTGTCACGTAGCTCAGTAATTAGGATTTTGTGGTTCACAGTAAGTCCCAGGTTTTACTTGCACTGTCTGCAGCTGATGTTTCTTCCTTTGGTTGTAAACTTAGGTGAAAGGGATGTGTGGTTTTATGGGTAGGAGATTGAAATCAGATCTCCTAATACTGCGGGCATTGAGTGTCGAGCCCTAATTCAAATGTAGGAGGTCTCAGCTCCCAGCTTCCCGATGAACCACACAGCGCCTCATGATACAGTTTTTGTTATGTTTTTAAGATCCTTTTTCAGGAAGAAGTTGAAGAGGAGTCAAGATTGTGTTTAGAAGTTGCTGGAAGTGGAAAATACAATTTCAGAATCATTGAAACGTCTATGCACTTGTATTTCAAAGCTGGTCAAACACATACCTACAGGTTCTCTTTTATTATTTAGTGGGCTGAATTTTAATTTAGAGGCAGTAGAACATTCATTGTTTTATTATTATAGAAAGAGATCAATTTTCTTTGCATTTTTTTTTCCTACTAGTTAGGCAAAATGTCATGTTCTGAAGTTCTTAAATATCCATATTTTGTAGTTTTAAAGTCTTTTTCAAAGTACCAAGGACACTAAGAAAAGTTTGAATATAACTTTTGTTTCAGTAATTGAACAGTATATTTTTCTGAAGCATAGCACACTGTTAAATGAACTTGCAATAGTTTGGGGATATTGTAATAAAATATGGCCTGTTTTAGATAAATTACTGGCACATCAACAACCAATGTGTACTGAATTTCAGATTACTTTTGAATATACAACTATTTTTAATCTATAAAGGTAGGCATAACGATGGATAAATAGCTTTAGTTGACACTGTATCATCAAAGGTTGCTCCCATTAACTCTCCAAATAATTCATTCTTTTACAAATGACACCTCAGTCTACATACATGTATACATATGCCTATCATTCAACTTGGCCAGCAAGGTTCATTTCTCACGCGTGAATGAAAAGGCAGGAATTAGATTACAAAATAGTATTATCTAGGACATGTTTTACTAATATGAGAACCTTGTAAGAGTAGCTGTCTGGTAAAAATAACGATGACAATTCACAAAATAGATAATGGGTGATATTTTCCCATAAATAAATGAGACAAGGCTGAGGAATTTCAGGAACTCACTCAAAGAAAAAACAGGCATTTTCCCGGATTTGTAGCAAAATTAATTAACGCTTGTAGCTAGTAGTGGATACTGTTTTAAAACGTGATGGATCCAGGGCATAATGCTCAAGTATTCTTCTTTATTTTTTTATGATGCCAATGCATTTTCTTTACTTTCTTTTAATTTAGTCATGGCAACACAATTTCTTTCATGAGTAAGTTCACTGTTGGTCCCTGGCATGGGACAAGAATCCTGGAAACATACCCAGAATATGCAACAAAATGTTCACGCAGACCGTTCTGTTAGGCTGGGCAAAAGCCAGTGTAGTGCTTGTAATGACAAAGCAAGCCTTCCCTTTGATATTGGAATACCTCCTTCTGTAGCCCAATCAATGTGCTCCACACAGGCACTTTGTGTAACACAGCTGTCAGCAGTGGCAGACAGATGAATCACCTTGACACTTCCACTTTACTACAGCACCTAAATCAAATGCATCTGTAAGGGTAGGCTATAAACTATGCTTCACCTGCTTGGGGGAGATGGGGAGTGAGTGATGCAGATGACACTGACATTTCCTTCATAAGAAAAAGTAACCTAGGAACACGATGTTTAAACCGACATGTGGGAGAGACTTCAGTGAAGTTTTGCTCTTGACTGCTGAATAGTTGTTCTTATCCAAGAACTCTATCAGCCGGATTTCTGTGCATTTCCCCTCTTTTGACTTGTCTTAATGATTAAATAAGACTTCATTATAATGGCTAATCTGTAAATTCAATTCAATTCCATACCTATCATTTTACTTAAATCAGAAGAAAAGCAAAGGGGAAGAACATCAATATTGAAAGAGGAGTAGAGCACAAACATTTCATAAATAAATGACTCATCTGTACATCACAAATCCCCAGACTATAAGACTATATCCTGTTGTACAGCTTTAGTCAATTATTTAAATTGTAAAAGAGCATCCCTGAAATAAAACAATCTTGCTTAGAGGATTCCAGAAGCAGAAATTGAATAAAAATAAAATTTCACTTTAAGCCACTTAGTTTAAAAAGCAGATTTCTATTCAGTCAGGCTTCGCATTGCATTGAATCCTTGCCTAGGTTGATAGACTAAGATTTTCTGTGCAAATTTATATAGTACAGAATATATTCTTTTTATCTGGGAAGGATTCTAACATTAGGATCTGTATGAGAAAATGTTTATAGCAAATGTGCTTAACTTTCTTTAAGAAACTGCTTTAAAGTTGAGAAAGTTGTCCACTCTGAAGCAAAAATATGTGGGATTTTAGAGATCCAGTTTAGAAAATCATTTTACAGGAGACCAGACTGTTTATTCTTTTAATGCTTATTAGTCAGTGTACACTCCCTTATTTTTGTATTTGTCAGGTGGGTGAAAGAAACTCTTTACTACTTCTCTAGATGCACATGAGCCTTTACATTATAAAAAATGGAACACCTTTAAAAATCAAAAGGCTGATGCTGGTCACTTGTGCTGAAGGTAGCCACAGATGTTTGGAGAAAAATTGATTTTTTTTTTTAATAAATTGTTCTATTTTTCTTTTAGTAGCCTTCAGATCAGGCTACAGTTAATTCTTTCTAATTTTTTAACCCATAAACAGCAGAACTAGATATGCAAAACCAGAAACTATGCTAACATTCCCTGATCGTCTTCCACAAAGCAGACCTAGGAAAATTTCTCAGTCTGTATCAGAAAAGTTTTAAAGCCCACAGTTCATCCTGGAGGGGGAACAGTGGTGGTGGCTCATGAGAGCAACCAGTGTAGTGTGTTGATAGAAAATGTGTTGGTGAAAACCAAAAAGATTGGAACCACAATGAATTAATTCTTCAGGATTTGTCATTTGATACTCTGGTGCTATTATCAATGGTATTTAACAACAAGGAATAATGAAATGGAAAACTAGTACTGCCTGAAAAATGTTGAATGGGTTATAATACGTGCTTTTAAGCTGTAGGATTTGTCACCTCCTGGTAAGGGTTTGTGAGAAAGAAGGAAATATTGGTTATCGTAGTCATGTAGCTGCTCTTAACGAGAGTGTATTCCCTTTGAAATCCAGTGGAGGTATGGTTTAAAGAGCTTGTGTGGATGGAAATGTTTTGCCATTATCACCAACAGCTGCTCTCAAGATGCGCTTACTTGAGGACTGGGTCTTGGCGTGTTCCTCACCACAGTGTCTGTGGGGCCGGGTTTGTTCTCACCTGGCAAACTGCAGCAGAATAAGAAGATTGTTGGGAATAAGCATGCAGCCAGTGGGGGACAGCAGGTGGCAGGGGGCTGGCAGGCCTTATTTTCTCTCTGCATTGTTAAGTCTTCTCAGCAATGCTGTTGACCTAGCAGTAGGCTTAATGTCTTCTTACTGTACAGTCCCTGCTAAGTTTTTTGAGGTCACAAGAGGAAGAAAAATCAGCTTCACAGGTGCATGTTATTAGACACACAAAGCACTTGTTAACAGAAAGTATGAGATAGCTAACATTTATCAGCATTATCCCTGATGTTTCCTTTTGCTTAGCTGAAAACAATATCAGAGCTCCCAGAGCAACCTGTAATGTGCAAGGCAAAAAAATAAAAGTGTGGGTTTTTATAAAGAACACCCAAAGGAAAATGTGGTGAATAAGCAGTGTTTCTGGTAAACACCAGTATCGTCCAGTGAGCCATATTTTATATCTGTTTATTTTAATAAAGTAGATTTTAAAATTTTCTGTAATAGTTCACATATATTACAAGGTAGGGACTCTTGTATCTCCAAAAACGTGAAAGCCATACAAATTCAGCTCTGGACAATCCTGAAAACTACTGTTCGGTTATTCACAGGGTAGACATTGTGCAGTTGGAAGGGGAAAGAGAAGCTTAGCCATGATTCTCCCATCTGTGGCATCAGCCCTGTGGCAAGAGGCAGCTTTCACATGTGAGCAATTGGTCAATTGCTGGTCCGCATACTGAGACTGCAAATAAAGGCAGTTGTAGTGATCAGTTTTTGTCTGTTAATTATTTACTGAAAACTCAGTTTGAAAGAGTCTGTTTTCCTCCTCTGAGACTACAGTTGTGATACTAATAATGTATCTGTGTGTGCTTTGTGTGCTAATTACATGCTGTCACTACAAAATTTAACTTGAGTAGCTCATTGTGAAAATGATATTCATCAATAAGTAAAATACAGGACTGAAAAGAAAAGAAGTGTTGATTGCAGAGCGGAAGGGAAGATGAGCTTTAAAAAGAAGTCATTTAATAACTCTGTGATGTACTAAGGCTAATAAATCTGCTTAATTGTCACATTTGCCTTAAATTAATAATTTATATCAAGATTTGGTGTGGGCAGATACGATGAATATTTTTATGTTGCGATAGTCCTGGTAAGTGGCACTTTGAACGTCTTAAGGAAAAACTGATTGCAAGTCTTTTCTGCTTTTACACATTTCTGGTAGTAACTGAATAAGCACAGGTGAGAGAATTTCACAGAAACCGTAGGTAACACAGAAACACAGAGCTTAAATGTAGTACAACTCTTCTAGTATATTTTCTGCAGTAATAAGGAAGATGAGTTAATAATTTGACGGGTTGTGTCTGTTGCTATGGCAAAGCAGTTCCAACATCTGAATGTGTCACCTGCACAGCCCATTCACTTGGAGAACCTCCCCACCTGCGGACTCCATGCCTCCTGATGCCCCAGGTCCGCAGTGCTGGAGGAAAGCTGTTCCCCTGCCACCAGTGCACTCGTACAGGCTGGCTGCAGTCACAGAGGTTCCTGTGTGCCTGAGTCTCATTGCATTCCTTTTCCATCTTGTGCTTTCATCATAAACACAGTGCAGATACTTCCTTTTTTTTTTTACTGTTTACATATCATTTAACATAAAGTAAATGCAGCACTTTAAAAATAGTAATTTGTTTATCACAGGTTTCCTTGAAACCTGCTTGGAATTTGTGCGTTGCTGTGCCTCCTTCATGCTGGTCTACTGAAACTTGTGGCTCTTTGCTGGAGGGCCTGACTCTTCTCCTGCTGCCCCCCTCCTCCTCCACCCCTCTTTACATCGGAATGGTGTGCATCTGTTAGTGGACAGATTGCACAAGATGAACATAAGGCACTCTTTTCCAGGGTCAGCTAAATTGCCAAGCTAGGTCCACTTAGGCTATTGAAATGTGTGTTCAAAATTCCAGAAATTCTACTAATGACAGATATCTCTGTCATATTATACTGCATAATAATTACACTTACGCAGGCCTGTGTGAGGTCAGAATAAAAACATTGTTTCAGTGTCAGCTATATATTTATGTGCATTAGAAATCTGCAGAATAATATCAAAGTGTTTTTTTCTTGTGATCTCAAAAGTAGAGTTTTCCAAATATTCATATTCAAATTTACTGTCCCTTAGAATAACTGTGAAGTTCATGAAGTTTGCAGAGAGCACTTTTGTTTGGTGAATATGTTTCTAGGCGTTATTCTTTCATACTCTGGCTGTGTTTAAAAAGATATTATTAATTAGGAAAAAGATACACCAAAACAAGTGGGGCACCTCTTGGCCCCTGTGGCTGTTCCTTGTATCCCCAGGTTTTCTAGGATATTTTTTTTTTTTTTTACCATGGAGGTATTGTATAGTAACCAGGATTGATTTGCCTTGATACTGTGCACTTCAGAGTCGGACAAGGAACTGTCGCAACACATGGCTCTCAACTGAGTTGACTGTAGACATATTGTCTGTCAGTCAAAACGACAATATTGCAATCAGAGCGGGCCCTGCCTCCCCATACGCACCTCAGATGGCAGTGGGATGACCTGAGCAGTGAGTTCTGTGCACGCTCCAGTTCGTTACACCACAATACGATGGCGTTGTTCAGAACCGGTGCCCTCTTCTATGGGAAATGGCAGCTGATTTGCAGTTGGCATTACTGAAATCAAATCATATTTCAGTCTGTCATTCTTCAAAAGTTTTCATGTTTTTGAAAGTCAAACGATTGCAGGTATAATAATTCCCATAATGGGAGGGATGTTCAGAATGTTCAAAGTTGTACAGTAAATAAGTAAGAGAAAACTAGTATCTGGCTACCCCAGAAAAGAGGCGATCTTTTGTACTGTGACAGGGATGATGGAAGGAAGATGTACAGTACCATATTCAAACCACTGCTACCTGCCCAGCTGCTGAGATTAAAGCAGTAGTGTCACACGAGTACAGCTGCTGCCATTGATATCATTCATTTGCACAAAGCTTACAGCAAAATGATAAGGTGAAATATTTCTTGGCTTTTGCATATATATGGTAGAGACCCAATGGGAAGCCAAGCAGTTCCCAAAATGGCACCAAGAGAACAGGGGAGGGACATGGGGAGGAGAACCTGGAGCTCAAACCAAGCCAAGTTAACCAGCCGGGTCTGTGCAGAGTGGGAGTTCATGTCCTGGGCAGGGCCGGTGCTGCTGCTACTGCTGATTCCATCTTCTGTCGGTTGTAATTTACAGGACAGTCATTTGAGAAGTAGCACCATATGGAATGGTGCTCTATTTGTAATTCTGAAAGTGAACGATTCGGTCTCCTGCAAATACTGAGTCTGTCAGGGATTTCTAAGTGTTGCACAGAATTAAAAAATACCAATTTTTATTTTTCTTCTCTGATTTCCTTTGTAGAAGTGAGCTCTTGATTTATTGTAGAGGACATAAAATTGCTGGGAGGCACCGATGGGCTGTGCTGTACTGATGGGCAGCACTGCTAGCTGTGTTCCCCTAATACAACCCCATTCTGGCCAGGGCTGTGTGAGCCCTGCAAGCCAAAGAACTGTTCCCATCTCTTAAATCTCTAGAGGATGCTTATGCTTTAATAGTATCTGGGTTCCACATCTCTACCGTCGGTATTAAAGACTAAAACTGTAATTGAATACCTGTGTGGTAAAATCCATCTTGCTCTGTTTCCTACAACTGGGGAATGCTGCAGCGGTGATACATGTGTCCTCCATCAAATTTGGCCAGAAAAAGAAGATGCTGGATAGTAGTTGCAAAGGGATTTTTAACTGGTCAAATAAGGTGTTCTGTTGTTGTTATTTTTGAAAATAAAAAAAGCATTGAAGGACTTCTTGGTTTTTGCACTAAAGAATGAAGCACTGCCCCTTAGCCTCACTCTGTGTAGACAGGTACGGTAGAAGGCTCTGAGTTGCTCCTTAACTTCCCATCCTGTGGTAATTTGCTGCTAAAGTGCTAAGAACCAGTATGGGCCATTAATGTCCCAGTTGTTCCAGCCTCCTGGAGAACTACATTCAGTGCCTGTCCAGAGCCTTTTTTTTTTTTTTTTTTGGCTTTGCCAGTATTAACCCCTGGTAGTTCCCTGCCAGCAGAGCCAGAGGAGGTCAGACAGAGAGCAGGCAGCACCGCTGACACACAAAAACCACTATTCTTCGCTGGGGCATTTTGCTGTGCTTTTCAGCGTTGCCAAATAACCACAGTTCCCTCCCTCTCTAGCACACTTCTGAAGGCTGCTGACTAACTCTGCTTCTTTTTGGTTTTTGGTTTTTGTTTCAGCATTTGATAACCATTGATTTGTTGTTTTGTTTCTTGCGGAGCCTGAAATTACTATCAGTAACTCCACCACGGTGCAGGAACTGCTCACGTGGGCTCCTTGGTGGTATGATTCCCAGGGACAGTGTTGGGTATTGGGTTAGTAATGCTTAGGGTAGAAACTGAGAGAGCAAAAAAGCTTGTGAATGTAAGTAAGGTTCCTGTTATCAAATATGTAACTAAAGTGGAATATTTGTGCTTTTCTATCCCAAATTACTAGTTGGCTTAAGAGTTTCTGGCTTACTTGAAATCAGTTCTGCCATTGCATCTTAATCTATTCATTCATTCTCATTGAGAGTCTAAATGCAGGGGTGCTTTAAATCTTAACATGGGAATTAGTGTAACCTTGCTTCAATTTGGAAGTTGACAAGAATTTAAGTAGTTTTTATGGTGTCTTTTTCTTGTGCCACTATTTTTTCAGCTCTCCCCCATTGGGTTTTATGTGATGGCTTTAGACATAACAGCTTAAGTCAGAGTTCCCTTTCTTCAGGGATTTGAAAATGTGCACAGATCCTGATCAACATAAATTAGCATGGCTATGCCGTCTGTTATCAGTTATTTCAACTATATGAAACAATCTGTCTCTGTTTTAATATAAAATAAGATGGTGTACACGTTTACAGTACATATCACTACCAGACATAAGCAGGAATACCTGTTGAAGGGCCCTGTGAGTAAAGACAGCCTGTTAAGGATCTTTTTATGCATGAGAGAGGAACGTCCATATAGTTACTGTGTTTGTGGAAATGTGCGTTACTGGTGTGGAATACAAAACAATATTTCTGTGTTATAACATAGCTTTTTTTTTTTCCTGGAAGAAGAAGGTTGAAGTGGTGGTGTCATGTCATTTTGACAATAATTGAGGGGATTCACAAAAAGGCTCACACTGGAATCAGCAAGAATTAAAAGGTAGCAGCCGAGAAGTGTATGGCTACATTGGTATTCTCTGTTCCTTTTCTTTATAGAAGTCTTGGGAAAGGAGGTTGCTGCCACCATTATTAATCTTTATCTTGTGTTGGCACATAGCTATCAGAATGCCACTGACATTTGATGGGGTCTGGAACAAATTCTTTTGTTGTAATAGGATTTTTATGTCTCTGACTAGTCAAGGAAAGAAAGAAGGGATTTTGTGAGCACAGGGTAAATATAAAACAGAACTTTTATTTTTCTCCAAACTTTATTTTGCTTTATATCTAAAGGATGTCAGCAGCTCCGAGGAGCGCAACTCTCCATCAGTATTCTTCACTCACTGTTTGAAATCTTTGCGTCTCTCTGTGATTCATGGTGGTTGCTCCACGAGGCACTGTGTCGCAGCCACACTGGCTGCTTTACAGCTTACGTGCTAAGAAGCTGTAGAAGAAGGTGTGCCTGCTTAGTTGTCCAAGATGTAAAAGATACAAATCCTGATGCTACTGAATGCTTATGCATGTGCTTAGACATGGTTGATATAAGTAATCTTGCCACATGTAGTTAAATGTGAAGTGAGGCACTGGAAAGGCTTAACAATAACTGAACATAGGGCTGGGAGGATGATGGACAAGCTACCGAGGTGGAGTGGAGAACAGCCCATCTTTTGTGTGGAGGGAGTAGTGGGTATGGTGGGCACAAGCATTAAGGGTACCGTAAGTAGAATGGAGTCCTTTCCAGTACTGAAATTGCAATATTGTTACTGTAATTTGAGTTATAGTTTGGATTTCTAAGCAAAAAGGAGTACATGCAGATTTATGTGCCTGCACTTTTTGTCCAAATATAAGAGATGTTGGCTGTTTGCTTTTTAAATTTCCCGTATAAGTGAAATGTTGAGACATGACATTACCTGAGCTCTGATGGTAAATTAGTGCACAGAATTATTTTCATATTTAATTTTTTTGTACTCCATTTATTTTTATACCAGGCCCCACTGGAGGCACCTGGAGTATTACAGTTAAAGACTGCCACAAAAATTTGATTACGTTTAGCAAATCATTGCTATGCAGTAACAAGTTAAATTGGGTCTGTAGACATAATTTTCCTTGCATTTAGGGAATCTGTTGATAGAGCAAAACACAAAAGAATAATCTGCAAGGTTTGTAATTTTGGTATGTTATAGTAGCTGAGGTATGTGAATAGATAAATTATCTTCTGAGACATCAAAGACCAGAGGTATTTGTGAGTGGGCAGTGGCTTGGGAAAGGGAAAAGTGATTAGTGGAGTGCTACAGGAGACCGGGATTAGCACCAATTTTGTTCATTTTATAAACCAATGATCTGGAAACAAGAAAAGGCCGTGCCGTCAAGGGGCAGCACATGCTTTGGTTTCTGTGGTGCAGGGGAGTGGCAGGCCACGAAGAACTGGAGGTCACACAGCCAAACTGAAGACAGTTGTGCAGAGTGTAATGGCAGACAGGGAACTATTGCTCTGGTTAGGAACTTGTACGCTACACAGAAAGGCACGATGGAAAAGCAAGGAAAAAAAGGACATGCAAAAAAGCTGACGGGGCTGCTGCATCACTAGGGAAATACCTCTAATAGTTGTAGGAATTTTTGAAGTGTGATTTCTTTTGTTCCACTTTCCCTTACTCAGTGAGGATGTTGGTTATTTAAAATTCTATGGGCTTGAAAGGAGATGTAATAAAATAGATTGAAATATGAAATACTTTCACTGTTAGTATTTTCCTAAAATGCAGCGTTGGAAACTTGCAAGGACAGAACCTGGGAAGGTGAATAAAGAATCCAGAATGACTTCAGGCCCTGCGGCTCATGAAGCATAACGCTGCTGATGCTCAGCAGCAGAGCAAGTGCCATCACTGCATCCCCCTTCTGCCAGACGTCCCTGGGAGCAGCTGGGCATTTGGGATTGTTGATGAGCTGAGCAGCGCCTGTTTCCTTGGAATGGCCCCAGCAATAGTGAGGCTGTTCCCTGCCCAAGTCTATCTGAGTGTGACAAGTTCCTGGGCTTGTTTCTGGTCCATGCCATGCAATCAAGGTAAACAAAGCAGGGCGTTACTTAGTGCAGGGAAGGGAAAGGTGAGAATCCGTGGTGGCTTGTAGGGGAAAAGGAAAACAGCCCATATTGCTCACTTCCAAACCACATGGTCTCATGAAGCTTTACTCCCATAAGGTTCACAAAATGTTTACAAAATGGAGGTTGCTTTACTAAGCACTTTCATTATAAATGTTCTCTGTTTAAATTACAGACTAGTAATAGTAACTTCCAGTGGTTGCAGTGTTGAACAGCATATAGTATATAGTATGTATAATGCATATGTAGTTAAATGTAACACTTCACAATTACAGTCATGTAGGTACATTTTGGAGATTGTCATTGGCTAATTATTAGCAAAGGAAAAGGAACTGCAGTTGTCGTGTTCAGGCCACTGGGTTGTAATATCGGCTGTTGTCCTGTGCAGTGACCTGGGATGGGAGGGAAGGAACGGTTCTAGAGGCTATGGGTCAACGCAATACTGAAAAGTGGATTCTTGCACGGGAATAGCTGGAAAATAAGTGTTTCTAGAGAATACACGAGGAATAAAAGCAGTTAGCATAAGCATAGCAGTGAATCCTGCTATGAAGCAAAGGAATTGGGGTCTGCGGCCATCCTCCTGTGTGACCGACAGCAGGGAGGGATTGGGGCGCGGCCGGACGGGCTTCACCGTGGCGGGGCCGTGCCGCGCCGTACCGTGCCGTGCCGCGCCGCCGGGTGGCGCCCTG
>JANHGO010002021.1:0-31688 GCA_024606505.1 Aquila spilogaster
AGCCTTGCTGGAAGATGGGCCGTCTCTCTCTGTCTTTCATACTGCAGCTAAATAAAGCTTTTGGGCACAATTACACCTTAAAAAAAATATCAGGCAGCAATCGAAGTCATAATTATCCAAAAGCTAGTTTGCAGAGCTTGATGACCTTTCTCTAGGCTGTCCGTTTGGAAAGTGTGTGGACAGACCGAGTCCGGTACATGGTGGTTGTATACAGCAGCGGACGACAGGACACAGAAGAGAATATTCTGCTGGGTGTGGATTTCTCCAGCAAGGAAAGGTATGTCTAAGGCAAGGCTGGGCTTTGAAATCAGGCAGGCTGGGTTCTCTGGAAAGCCTGTCAACACCAAACTGTCCCCAAGCAGTTGGTTTACATGTATCTGCAAATTCTAGCAAGAGAAAGGACATGTGTTGAGTCTTCTGACCAGTTATCAGGGAGAGAGGGTTATTTTTGTTCCAGAAAGCTTTCCCTTTTCTTGGAATCTCTGGGCTCTCTGGGCAGTTGTGGGCAAAGCATTTAATCCATCTGTAGGGCTGTGGCATCTACTTCATCTGTGGTAGTTTGCTGTCTGCTCACTACAAAATGCTCTTGCAGACACATTTGCAAAACTGGAACTTATTCTATCTGCCAGACTTAAATCTTTTGATGGTATGATGCAATGGAGCTGTTTTTTGGGGGGGTAGCTTAGTTGCCAAATAACATCAAAAAACAATACTGCAAAAGTACCTCCAAAACCAATAAACAAATGTGTCAGTAATGAGCTGTTTCTTTTGTCTGACTGATAAGACCACATAATATTTTGAAAGGCAAATAAAATATTTTGTTATCACAGACCCCCTCACATTACTCCAGTTCTAGGTGAGTAAATGAGGCAGAAAAGCTCTTGGCTCAGAGAGACAGGGCTGGTTTGGCAGAGCTGGAGCTAAAAGTCAGAGCTTCCAGACTGTTGTTTCTGTTCTCCGATGATATAGTAGGCTGCCATGTTGTGCTGGTGCAGCCAGTGTGACTTTTGTTTTCTTTTTGGAAAACCTTAGTGGTTGTTTCCATGGCTAGAAGTGGAAGGGGAGAGCTTCTGCACTGCAGTGAGACCTGTAGGGAAACTCCTAGCCATGCCTTCCTAATAAGGTTATTGTCATTGGCTTTGATGCTGCCTCTTGTATCTGCTGATAAATTACTGCTGTTAGTGTTATGGAGGAAATTCTAATGTAGCATTTCCTTATGGCACACTTAGTGTGCAACAGCAGTGAATGTTTGCTATGTCATCTTCAAATCTGAAACAACTTTGCGATAATTTGCTCCTGGTGCTTATTGATGTGAGACAAGAGGAAAGATGGAAAAGTTATGACAAATCCATTCTAACTGTAAGGTTGGCTGCCATTTTAATCGCTATCTCCCCTGAAAGCCAAAGTTTTTGTTAATTAAGGGTAAGTCTCACGCATAAAGGAAGTCAGTTGGCATTAACGACTTTGAGTGACTCCATGGCTCTGTGTTGGGGCTGTAAGTGTTCCGACTGCTGACAGTTTGACTAGTCAGGCGCTTTTGTGGGTTTTATTCCTTTTGCATGTGTTTAATAAAAAACATTTTTTCTCGCAAAGCTCTAAAACCACACATTGTCCACATGTGTGTTCAAACTGGCCTGTCAAATCCTTTGATCCACTGTAGAAAGAAGCTGAAGGCTTAAAAAAGAAAGGAAAAGAACAAAACAAAACCTGAGTTCTTTGCTAACTGGCTGTTGCTGAATGCATCCCAATTTCCTTTAAAACTTTCATATCTCAGTAGCTTAATTATTTACTAGTTGAAAGTAACTGGCTTCCATTATAGTATGGTTTTCTTTGCCAGATTGCATCTCTGAAATGAAAGTGTTCTTTCGGGTTAGGTAAACTCATAAAATCCGTTTTTGTCTTTTCTACCAGCCAGAGTGATGAAGCGAAAATCGAACACACAGTCCTTTGAAAGGCCCCTTGGGTCCTCTTTGGAAAGGGCAGGCGGCTGCTCTGCCACCTACCAAGGCTTGCTTTCTGCCTCGATTTAGTGAGCTGAATCTCTGCAGCCAGATCGCCGTGATCTGCTTTTATGTCCTGTTAGAAACTGCCTTGCACTGAGCTTGTGAGGGTGAGAGAGCAGGAAAGATGATGGGGCAAATACTGCAGTGCTTTCTGGCAGGCTCTGAAGGGGGAGAGAAGAGCTAGTAATTTTGATTCTTGTTTCTGTGATGTTTCTCCAGTCCTGTGGAGCAATCAGCATGCTAATATCAGAGTAGACCTTTAGACTTCAGCTGTCGGTCTCCTTGTGTGTTACGCATTTGGTGGCCTAAGATATTACTAGGAATTACTAGAACAAGACTTGAGGATTTTAAAAATTAAAGAGTATTAATAATTTAGGATACTGGTGTGACCGCATTGTGGGCTATATTTAACATCCTGTATAACAATCTCTCTTCCAGTAAAAGCTGCACTATAGGAATGGTTCTTCGTCTGTGGAGTGATACTAAAATCCATCTTGATGGTGATGGGTAAGAAACCACATTAAAAGGATAAATGTGAATGTCCTTCCCTACTTGGGGGCTGCTCTAGGAGAGATTCTCCGTCACCTTGCAAATGAAGCTCCAATTTTGGATTCATGGCTGCAGTCCTCTGACTCAGACAGTGAGTTTTGGTCTTGCTGCCCTCAAACTGCTCAGTGGAACCTGTGATACCCAGTGAATGTTCTCTGAAATCCACTTGAGGGGTGGAGCTCCCATCCCTGGCAACCTACACCGGGAAGGGTGTCTGCTTGCCATTCTTATTTGGGAGGATGTTGGAAAATTGGTGATACAAATTCTCATCCCTCATTCTTTTTGACTATGAGTGCTCCTATAGCTGCCTTGCAGTAGCTGTTTGTAGAGTGCAGCCCATGATGCAGAGAAGACCAGGTTCTGACTGGGTTTTTTTCCCTCTCTCTGTTAGTGGCTTCAGCGTGAGCACTGCAGGGAGAATGCACATCTTCAAGCCAGTGTCGGTGCAAGCCATGTGGTATGTGTGTTAATTAGCTTTACTGAGAAAGAGACTGTCACTTCTTTGAGTAAATTAAAAATAAACAAACAAACTGCATTTTAGCATTGTCCATAATTGGTATTTAGTGAGCTGCAACAGAGATGCTGCTTCCCTGTGTCAGCAGGTAGCAGTACTATAAAGGGACTGTGAGAATACTGATCTGAAAACAGGAACTTCTGCTTCTGTTCAGAGCAGCTATGTGCTTTTCAACATAAGGGAAATGGCACTAGTGAGATGACGAAATATGAAAGACCAACTTCAATTCATCAGGCTGCAAACCCAGTCTTTCTTCTGTCTGCATATTTTTCTAACTGGCTGAAGGAGGAGTCTCGGGACCCATTGCCAATCTGATGGCATTCCCCGTGTTCTGCCTCGTTACTGGGGCCAGTCTGGGGTTCCTGCCACTCGGAAACTTTCCATGCCGCCCCAGGTGCCTGTTCACCTTTCAGCTCCTGTCACCCCTCCTGTGTGCAGGGATTCCAAAACACTGAAGCAGAGGTGGCTGAATCAGCAGCAGCTATGCCAGCAAATTCCTTCTTGAAGAGGCTGCTACCCAGCCCCACGCAGAACAAATGGATCTCTTTTGGTCTGGGCAGTTTGCTGGCTCCTGTTGGAGCCTCGAGAGATCCCTGTCCATGCAGCATCTGATAGGGAAAAAATACAGATGTAGAGGAGGGTGTCATGCTAGGGATGATTTTGTACCGAAACAAATGAAACTCTTGTTTCTGTCAGTTTTGAACTTGGCCCCTCCTATTGGCAACCTTAGATGTGGTTAATGTATTCAGTACAATGACATCTTTGGAGTAGAGCCTTAAAAAAAGAAAAAAGAAAAAAAAAAAAAAAAGGAGGGAAGGAAGGAAAAAGTAATGCTAGAATTTGCAAAAACAAATGACCCAATCTGGGCCTTGTCCCTGGAGCATGTCAGGGGCCAAGAATGCTGGTAAATATGTGTTTGACTCCTTGCTGAAGGTGGTTTGAAAATTGTCCATGTTCTTTGTTTTTCTTTGGTCTGGCTTTACAAGTTAGCTAATGATTAGATCCCAGAGAGACTTGTGCCTTGTGCTTGCCTGTTAATCAGGAGAAGATTTCAGCCTCTGCCTTGGACCGGCTCTTGAGAAGGCCTCCAAGGTGCAGTTTGTGCCCTCTTTGAACTCCAGTACAATACATCTGCTGCTCTCAAAAAGCAAACTGTAATAAACAATGCTGAAAAATCTTTTCCTCTGTGAAAATCATTTGGATCCTGCTCTGTCTGTTCCTGCTTCTCACATCTGCACAAATTTGTTCTCCAAACTTGCAGGTCTGCTTTACAGATCCTCCATAAAGCCTGTGAAGTTGCAAGAAGGTACAACTACTTCCCAGGTGGGATGGCCTTGGTCTGGGCCACATACTACGAAAGCTGCATCAGCTCCGACCAGAGCTGCATCAATGAGTGGAATGCAATGCAGGACCTGGAGTCCACCCGCCCCGATTCTCCAGCCCTGTTTGTTGACAAGTCAGTTCTGAATTTTATTAGAAGAAGTTGGCTTGGCTCACAAGAGAAATCTCCCCCTCTACCTTTTCTTCCTCCAGTGGTTCATTTCCTTCCTCTTCATAAATGTCTTAAAATGTTTTTCTTCGGTTATTCTCATAAAAATTGCTTTTAATACAAGTCTGTACCACCACTCCTCTGTACAGTATGAGTTGCACCGTACGTTTACTGCCAGCTTGGAGACATCCTCTCCTTTTCCTTTTCAGGCCAACTGAAAGAGAACGAACAGAACGGCTCATTAAAGCCAAACTCCGGAGCATCATGATGAGCAAAGACCTGGAAAATGTGACTTCTAAGGAGGTAAATACAAAAATTCCTGCTATCTTATTCTTTCTGCTAGACTCCTTTTCCAGAGAGTGCTGCACTGATGGAGACACCATATGACTAGGTGTCATTGGCTTTTGAGTTTGTGTTTCCAACTGTTCTGTAAAGGCTCTGCTCTTTGGCTTTGCTATACCTCTGTTTCCCCAGCAGGGAAATCAGGGTAATACCAAAATCAGAGTGCATTTTTCAAGACCTTAGTAACAAGTATGTGACTTTCAAGCACATAGTGCCTGGTTCTTTGCCAAAAAAGTGGCATCAGAGGTGATGCCTGCATTACAGCTGGTTGTAGCACATAGAGGCCTGTCCAAGCAATGAATTTGCAGACACTTATTCCTCAGTGCATCCCTGTGAATTACACAAAGGCAGCACTCAGAAGATGCAGTTGGTGGCTGAAGGCCTCGCAGCTGTTAGTGTCCTGATCTTCACTTGCTCATGGACAGTGCAGAGCAAAGTATGTGCCTTCCTTTCTCCTGTCAGCTTCATTTTAAGGTTTTATTTTCTTTGTTCCTGAACAAATGTCAGAGGGGCTTGCAGACAACATTTTGCTAGTGAGTTTATGGATGGAAAATCACAAATCAAGGCTAAAGCTAGTTTGGATCCATCCCAGGCTGGTGTAAATACATCCAGCTGCAGCGCAGACGTACTCAGAGCAAATGGAAATAGTTCTTTTTGGGTTGGGTTTTTGTTTGTTTTTCAAGGGAGGCTATTAACATGCAGGGCTTTCCTTCCTAAAGCTTAGCACTGAAGTGTTCAGATACGTTCCTGTGTAACAGCAGCGTTACAAGTTGTAGCCGTAAGCTGAGAACTGGTCTGTCTGTGTACGTGTTCTTAACCCTTGGTGCAGTCAAGATGCTTTGATTTTGCTGTAACCATTTTCCATGTTGGGTTAAACAAAGTTGTGCTGCTTTGCATTGCACCTTCCTGAAGCTGACGTGCAGTGAGATGACTGTAGGTCTGTGCCCTGGTGTTTTAAAATGGGAGAGTACTGGAAATCTCTCTCTTCACCAATGTTGCTGCCATTATTCACTCCTTGCTTCTAATGGGTTTCACATTTTTTTGTTAGCTGCTCTCCAAGGTCTTGTTTTTTACCTCTCCAATTATTTTTAATAAGCAGGTACCCAAAATACATTTTTTTTAACTCGGGTGTTATCTGAAGCTTTATTCACAGATCTTAAATTTGAGGGCCTAGGATACTTGGAGAGATGCCATGTAGTGAGATACCTTGTCTCCAAAAAGTCGAATCCCTCTTGCTGTTTTTAATGAAGTACAGAAAAAGTGTTTTACAAAGGAGTACCAACAAATGTTTCTATTGAACAGACATGATTCTAGGTGGTATCCTTTGTTTTCTGCTCTGCAGATACGAAATGAGCTGGAGAAACACATGAATTGCAACTTGAAGGAATTCAAGGAATTTATAGACAATGAAATGCTGCTTATCCTGGGTCAGATGGACAAGCCGTCTCTGATTTTTGATCATTTATATCTGGTAAGCTGCTGTGTTAGGAGCTCCTGAATAGCAGGAGGCTCAGTGGGAGTGATCTGACAAGTCACTGGGCTTAGAGGAAGCTGGATTTGGTGTCAAGGCTGACTTGTGCAGCATGAGCCAAGAGGTACAGCCTGCTATCCCACCCTTTGTGCAGACTTTACTCCAGGACCCATATTGCTTGTAAAAGCCTGCAGTAGAGAAGCCTTTTTTTCTAGCTGTGTTCTTGTTTCGGGGACTTGACAGGGTTCTCTCCTGGCAGGTTGATCCTGTTTCAGGACATACCATGGCATAGCTCAACTTCTGTCTATGCATGTTCATTTTCTATTTCTAGCAATGGAGAGTTTGTTTTATGACAAACAAAGGTCTAGCTGTGGATGCTGCCCCGATGTGACAGCCATTTGCTCTTTGACTCTGATTAGGGTCACTGTATCGTTTTTTCTCGACTAAGCCTATGAAGTTCTTTCTGTAGGCATGGCCAGAGCTATTGAAAGAATAAGGCTGAAGGTGATATGCACTTGGTGCAGAAGCAAAGAACGGTGTGTGTTTTGTCTAAGCTTTTGCCACTAGATGGTACTCCAAGCAAAACCAGGCGGAACAAAGACTTGCTTGAGATGAACACATTTGTGCCCATTATGCTTGGGTGTTTTTGTTTTGGTTTGGTTTTTGGGGTTTTTTGTTCTGGACAGAGTCAGAGGAAGTGCTCATGTTTGAGGGCAAAACCTGCTTTTTAAACCGTTTTTAGGTTTCTGTTTTGCAGATATGTGGGGCATACAAGGTGTAACCACCCCCATAGCTTTCAGGATTTGCCTCACTTTTCATATACCTGTGATCCCAGTCATGCTACACGTAATCATTTTCTTTCCCTGCACAACTTATCTCTGTTTAAAAAGTCAGAGTGGCCAGGGCCAGTGATTTGGGATGTGCTCAGTCACACGCTGGCCTAGAACTATCTCCTTAGATGAGGATGTCTCTGCCTGTTCAGGACAGGACATCTGTGTGCTGAGCTGCAGCGCTGGTTGCCCTGGTGCCATATTCCTGTTTCAGAGGCTATTACCAATACTTTAGTCAGCAGCTAAGGAAGATCGCCGAGGCTGGGGTATTGCCGAACTTAAGAAAAAGAGAGGCTCTTGGGCTCCTTTGAAATGTGTGTTTTGTGGCTGTTGCAGGGGTCCGAGTGGAATGCCTCCAATCTCGAGGAGCTGCAGGGCTCGGGGTGAGTACAGCAACTTTCAAGCACCAGCCTTAGACTCTGAAACCTCCAGTTATTTGCCTTTAATTTACATTCAGATCTCTTGCGATGACATATGACGTTTGTAGACTGTAAAGATGAGTTTGGGCCCATTCCTAGTGATATAGGTAACTTACCATTAAGACCTTGGTCGAGAAATCTTTCCTACCTCATTTCTGTCAATAACATGTAGAGTGAAAATAACAAAGCTTTTTGTTTGTGAAGTACATCAAGATCTCAGAAACCCTCACAATGTGTAGCAGCTGAGCATGCAACGGCCATACATATTGTTGTGTCATGTGTGAATTCCTGCAGGCTGCAGAAGAGCAAATATTACGGTGCTAAGCTTAGGAAAAAACTCTATCTAAATGGAGCAGAACTTCCTGTGGATGAGCAATCTCCATCTCACCTGCCCAGACAGGCAGCTGCAGGGCTGTCTTTCACCACGCTCTCATCACTGCACCGCTCCTTGGCTTGATTTACTTTCACGCTTTTTGGACGAGTGAGAATTTTGCATATAAATATTTGCTGCTTGCCCAAGGCATACACCAACCTTGATGTGAGAAACTGAAAAATATTGCTCAACAGCATGACTAAAAATGTTTAATTTGGAGTCCTTGAGAACAGATGTCTGAACATCTTTGAACAAGTAAATCAACCAGTGCATTAATACTTCAGATCTACGGGGAAGGCATCTTAACGTGCAATGTCTAAAGGTCAAAGCTGGATAAATTCTGAAACAAATATCCTGTGTTCTCGATTTGTCTGAATGATAGGAGGTAATAAATCAATATGGACATTTGTTCTCTCCAGGTACATTGTAATCCCTGCTGTAATCTTTGGCAGGAATTGAGAGATACCATATGACTCTTGTTCCGTATTTTTGGTCAGAAAGAAGAGAAAAGGACAGCTTTGCAGCTAAAGCCTGCAGTTGAAAATTGTGATTCCTGGGGTCTGTTCCCACCTCTTGCCCAAACGAATCACTTGCAGTTGATGCACTTTTCTTCTTTTGCACCCTAGAAGCTGTGCGTGGCACACAGCGAGGAGTTTCTGATTGGGTTACAAAGGCTTGGCAGACAGGAGAAAATAAACTTCTTCCTCGTGTGCTCACGAGACCTCAAGGTCTTTTGATGCTTTGAATGGGATACGCCGGTGGCGAGAGATGGGTGAACGGACAGGCCCTGCACATCACATGCATGACCTGTGTCACCGGGTGTCCCAGGGGTTCGGGATTAGGGCTCTAGATAAAATCTTACAGCTCGTGTTGTGTCAGATTTCACGGACTTCACAATGTATGTCAGTTCCCTTTCATGACCATGGCAGTTCAGCTTCATTTTTCTTTTTGTTCTCCACAGCATCGACTACATTTTGAATGTGACCAGGGAAATTGATAATTTTTTCCCCGGTTTGTTCGCATATCACAATATCAGAGTGTATGATGAGGAGACAACAGACCTCCTGGCTCACTGGAATGAGGCATACCACTTTATAAACAAGGCCAAGTAAGTGGGCTGGGAGATGTGACTTAGTGCGAGAGCACATCCATGCCATGGGGTCTGACACTGTGCCCTGTGGGTTTCATCCAGCGTGGAGCTGGGCCCTCCCTGAAACTGCACCACCACTGAAGGAGGCAACAGGGCTTTTGCTTTACTGCTTTTGCCAGGAGTTTTCTGCATCCCTGGAAGTTCCCCATACCTTGTCTCTTCCTGTACTGGCATTAACCTGTTCCTAGCCTGTGATATTTTTTACTATTTTGTTTTGCTTCCAAAAGGAAACGAGGACATTTCCTTTTCTCAAGAAGTTCTGGAAATAGTCCAACATGTCTGTGTTGGACTAGCCCCAGCTGTCTCTGCAGACAAGAGATGGTGACAGAGCCCATCAAACTCTGCTGGGCTTTTACACTCGGGTTGTTCCTGCTTATCGCTGTATCCAAAGACTTGGGCAGGCAGGCAGGAGGCTTCATGGTGGTCTCTGAAACGGCAGCATGATTGAGGCTGCCTTTCTCTAACTCCCAGCTTTTCTGGAGAGAGATTCTTCTCATGGCCCCCTTAATCCGAAACATTTCTCACCTGCTGAGCCATGGTGTTAGGGTGCTCAGGGGGACAAAGTGCTGTCCCTTTCACCATGTAAAACGGTAACAACAGATACCATAACCAGAAAGATGAAATGTATTTTCCTGTTTGTCCTTCTGCAGGAAGAATCACTCCAAGTGCCTGGTGCACTGCAAAATGGGTGTGAGCCGGTCAGCATCTACTGTTATAGCTTATGCAATGAAGGAATTTGGCTGGTCACTGGAAAAGGCCTATAATTATGTGAAGCAAAAACGCAGCATTGCAAGACCAAATGCAGGCTTCATGAGACAGCTTTTGGAATATGAAGGCATTTTAGATGCGAGGTAAGGCGACAGGATGAAGGGAAAGGTGACTTGCAGGAAGTAAAGGAGCTAATTGTAGGCAACTGCTCGTGTTTTTGTATCACAAAATATTAACCTCCATGGAGTTCTGTTCAGGCAATAGGTTCTTCTGCCAATGTCTTGCACACATGCATGTCATGCTCAAAGATGCTGGCAGCGTGGTGCTGTAGTCTGAAGGGTCCTCTTTAGAAGGGCAGATGCAGAAGCCTGGGCTGATTGTGTTTTTTTCTAAACCTTTTCTATGCCAGACCTCCCTGGATGAAAATTAGCTGTCTTCTAGGGAGATCTGCTCTGGTTTAATTCAGTGAGGGTTCTCTGCATTTGGGAAGCATGTTTGTATTTCTCAGCAGCCAGTACTGTTCAGCAAAACATTGTTCTTGTTTTATGAGGCAGAACTGAGCTCAGGCAGGGTTGGAGGCAAATCATTTGCAGTTCTGGGTGACCATGCCAATCACAAGTCTTTGTCGTTGCAAGTGCTGTAGTATCTAATAAGGGTTTCTGCATGCTCTGCTTGGCCTGGGCTCTACTGGGGGAAGAGGAGGAAAATTTTTCACTCTGGTTCAGCAGGAACTGTGCCATGAGATGTGCAGAGATGTTGGTTCAGAGTGTTTTGCTCTGATGGGGAGCCTCTGTGCCCCTCTGCCCTGAGGGACTCCTCCCAAGGGCTGTTGCCATCATGGGTGCAGCGCAGGGCACTGCTGTGAGTCTGCTGGGCCAAAGAGACTCTGGCATGGGCAGGCGCGAGGGACAAAATCCTGATGCTAAAGATGGTTTTGTCCAAGTGGGACCGCAGGGCTGGACCCAGCGGTCAGTGTTTAGGTTCTGGGTTGTGGAGAGGGAGGGACATTCCTGGAACTGAGCATCCTACAGTTCAACGGTAGTCACTTGTGTCTTTTTCCATTCCCCCAGCAAGCAGCGCCACAACAAGCTGTGGAAGCAGCAGGCACAGAGCAACCTACCCCAGAACACAGACGGTACCACTGGGTCAGGTGATTTTTTACTTGAGAGCTTAGACATCGACCTAGAAAACCGCCTGGCTGACCTGGACACGCCTTCGCAGTCGGCATACCTGGACAACCGCGGCAGCACAGAAGTGTCCGTGGGCTTTAATTACTGCTTCCGTCGCCTCTCGGACACGCTGCTGGAGAACAAGATTCCCAGTGGCAGGGAGGGCTTTTTCCACGTGGAGGAGCTGGAGCGTGATGCGCTTGCAGAGCGCACTGCCTCGCTGGTGGGACAGCCTCCATCTGCACCTTCAGAGGGAAGGCTGCTGGAGACAGCGAAAGCCCTGGAGCCAGCAGAGCCGCTGGCAGAGCTGAGCAGTTTCTGCGAGAAGGAGGTGAAGAAGAAACTGGACTTCAGCCCCCGGAAGGGAAGGATAGTGCTGGGCCCTGGGGACCGAGGGGAGGACAGTGTCAGGGATGAAAATCCGATGGAGAAGTGGAAGCGGCGTTTGTCCATGCACAAGGAGGAGAGCAGGCTTAATAGAGAGAACTTGAATAACAACAACAGCAAAAGGAGTTGCCCAGAGGATTTTGAGGTGCGTATGGAGTTGAAATGTAGGTGATTAGCATGGCTGACTCTACTGCAAGTGAAACTGCTCTTCTCATCTTCATAGCACAGTTTCATTTGACTTGGATAAAGCCTTTCATTCCATGATGAGCTTCTTCCTTTTCGAAGTGCTTCTGAACATGTCTTTGCTTGCCCAAGCTATGGATTTAGATGCCAGAGAGAGAGCACACACATGTGAGTGCCCTGTAAACTGCTTTGGGCAACTTGCTTGCATGACCATCGCTTGAAACGGTAGGTATTCATTCTTCCATTGACGATACTGTCTGCTGAGAAAGTACATGGCTTTTGTACCTGCTGCAGGGCCTTAAGAGAAGTGGAAATGGGTTTTGTTTCAAATCTGCTTGGCTGTAAATACATCCTGCAGTCTGTGCCTCTCGCTCTGCTGATTGCTGATGTCCTGTTCTGTGCACATTTATCTGTACCTGTTTTCTTTTTTGCAGCATGATGCTGTATTTGGGATCCTCAGTAAGGTCAAGCCTTCCTATCAGTCTTGCGCTGACTGCATGTATTCCTCGGCCAGTTTGTCCCCTGACCCCTTTGGGGAGCAGTGCGAAAAGTTGAACCCCGGCACTGCGCGTCGCAGCACCACCATCTGCACGCAACCAGCCCTTCTCTCCCACATCAATTCCAACTTGGTGGACCACCTGCCCAGCAAGGCACACTCAGAGGAAGCAATCAGAACTAAAAATAACGAGGCTCCGCTTCCTCTGTCAGCAGGAACTGGTACTTTGGACGCCAGCACTTGCAAATCACTTGATCAACACTGCAGCATTTTGGAGAAAGGAAAAGATATACCAAAAACCCCGGTCAAAACTCTGCTGCCCAGGAGAAACTCGCACTGTGACAAGAGCCTCCTTAACACAGAAGTGGTAAAAGAAGAGTCTCTAGCCAGAAAAGACAGCAAACCTACCAAGGATCTGAAGTACTTGTTGTTCAGCAAAGACTTGGAAAAGCCAAGTGCAAACAGTTACTTGATGCAGCATCAGGAGTCTCTTATTCAGTTGCAGAAAGCAGGCTTGGTTAGGAAGCATACCAAAGAGCTGGAGCGGTTGAAAAGCCTGCCCTCGGATGCCTCGTCGCTGCTCAGAGAGAGCTCCCTGAGCAGAGTCGGCTCTGGCATTGTGGAGGAAAGTGAGGATTTGATTTCACATCACAGCCTCGTACCTCTTCTGGGACCAGCACCGTTGATACCCGAAGATGCAGAAAACGATGTGGAAAAGTTAGAGGTGAAACGCATCTTGGAGGGGATCTCTCAGAAAACTTCCACGCCTGTGATGTGTCGGTTGGAGCACACGAGCAGTTTCACCAAGGACTTCCTGAAGACCATCTGCTACACTCCCTCCTCCTCCCGGAGCTCCAACCTGACGCGTAGCTCCAGCAGCGACAGTATCCACAGCGTGCGGGGCAAGCCCGGCCTGGTGAAGCAGCGAACTCAGGAAATCGAGACCAGGTTGCGGCTGGCTGGCTTGACTGTGTCTTCTCCTCTGAAAAGGTCCAATTCTCTCGCCAAGCTAGGATGTCTTAACTTGTCCTCTGAGGACTTATCAACTGACATGGATGTATCAACCATAACAGACTCAAAAGAGGCCGTTTCAAGCGAGTCTTCCGTGCTCTGTGAGCCACAATCCACGCTGAGGAGTGCAGATGTCACCTCCAAACTGGCAGCAAAGCCAGCAGTTGGAAACTTGAAGAACACGCTTTGGATGGGCAAAAGTTGATGCCTTCTGTGGGGGGAGTAGGGAGGTGGATTTGGGGGTTTTTACGGCATTTATTCATTGCACCGGTGCAGTTTTATCATCTGACTTGCAGTAGTTCATCTGATGCCACCTCTTCTTCCCCTTCTTGTACTCTAAGTGGGGAGAAAAAAAAGCATAATGGGTCATGATGAATGGCACAAGGGAAAATAAAATGTATTGCATGGCTTAGAAGAGGACTTTGTGTGTGAATTGCCTGTTGTCCTGCAGGATGCTATTTCTAGTACTGTTTGCCAAGTGTAATAATGTGGTTTTGTGTGTGTGTGTATATATAGATAGATATTTGTATCTATTTATCTATCTATCTATATATAAAATGCTGAAATACTCTGTTTCAATGACTCAACAAAATAATTAGTCATGACTTTTTTTTACAGAATAAACACAAGTCTCTAGTTAAAACAGGGCACTTGTGGAAAAATCCTTAAAATGGTGACATGAACACTACCTCTGTTCTTGCTGACTTTTCGTCTTGGTTTGTTGTTTGCTTGGGTTTTTTTAAAAAAAGGCTTTCCCCACAATACTTAACCGTTGTTTGAAGGTATTCCCTTAATGTTAACTGCAAAGGCCTGGAGGAGAATGGAGACAGAGGCTTTACCGCACTGAGTGACCTAGCTGTGAAGTAAAGGAGTATCGAGCTGTGTTCGTGTTGACTGTGTGACCTCCTGGCGTTAGTCCGTCTTCGCTGCGTAACCGGGTGAATTGTCATAGTCTCATGTTGGTGCCGGAGTGACGCCCAGACTGTGTCACTGTCGCAGGCTTACGCTCATGCGGAGAGGCATCGCGTTCTTTGGGTGTTTTTGCTGTCGTTGTGGTTTGTAATGTCCCAGTACTAATGATGAGCCTGGCCAGTAGGTGACCGTGGACCCTAGTGAAGCTTTGTGTGATGCTGTGTTGGTGTCGTGGATCCTGCGTTGGGGACTCTTCTTCATCAGGCTGTTGGTGACACGCCATGCCAGCAAGACGGCCAAGGAGGCACGGCTCTCCTGGTGTCCCCACGCATTTGAAATCCCAGTAGGCAATAGGTGAACGTGTGTCTTTTCTGATTATTGCTGTTAGTTTTGGTAGAATGGTTCCTGCGTCCTTGGTTTGCCAGCAGCCTGGGAAGCTGTTGGCAAAGTCCAGGGGTTTATTTATGCTGGGTGTCAGCAGGCTGGGTGGCCCCAGAGCAGGGAGCCAGGGTGTACGTGTCCCAGCTCTTGCGGGGCTGCACCAGCCTCCTGCAATGGAGCGATGGAAGCATAAATCCTGCTCTCAGGGGGGTGTGTGCATCCTTTGGGGTGAGCTGTCAAACAGAAATACAGGCTCACCCCAAAGAGAGAGGGATATTGAAGGTGTGGGTGAGATCTCCTTTCGGAGGAAAGCTGGCGTGACCTGCAGGGAGGAAGCCGGGGGCTGCCCGTGCTCTCCCTCGGTGAGGTCCCCATGGTGCTGCACACTCTGCAGTAATCATAGCCGAGGAAGCATGTCCCTTCCTGCACCAGAGGCTGGCTCTCAGGCACCGGTCTCAAACCAGTGTTACCGTGCACTCCTCCTCTTGCTGTTCTGCTGTGGGAAATGCTTGAAATGCAGCAGTTCATTGATGCTATATGAAATGCACGTTTTCTCAGAATATTTTGGGCAGCCAGCCAGGTCAAGAACTGCTCTGTGCAAGACCTGGCCAAGTCAGGAGGGAAGAGCTTGAGAAGCATGGAGGGGACATGCTCCAAACCTTGGTGCTCTCCGAGTCCCATCTGAAACCGTGCTGGCTGATTGTGCCTTTGGGGTACTATATTGAAGCAGGTTTGGGGGTCAGAACAGACCTCGGGGGACAGTGATGACAAAGGGATGGATTTGCTCATTTAGGAACCAGGCTGTCAGTGCGAGCTCACCCACATTTTAAGATCTCCATTGAAAGCCATTCTTAAAAATCCCCTCCTTGAGGTGGGAGAGAGAGCAGGGCTCAAGCAATCATTCTCAGAGTCTGTATTAATCAAAAATCCACTGTCTTGAGAAAGGGAGCCACGTGTTTTGCTGTCCTAAATGCCCTTTTCCTTAAGCATAAGACCCCACATTTTTATATTAGGTGTGAGGAATTGTAGGGACTGGCAATCAGTAAATAAATGTCCCTCCTTGAAGAGTCTTAAATTTGATGTACATTTTTAGCTTAAGGCACGCTTCCTGTTTCACCTGTGAAAGCTGGTTTGAAGCAAAAGCTGCTGTGTGAGGGGACCCTGGAAAACGTGCACAAGTCTTTGTTTTTTAGGGCTGAGAAAATGCTGGGTCGTGTTCCGAGTAGGACTGAAATACTCTACCAGATGTCAGCATACCATGGGTGCATGTGCATGTCCACATCTACTGCAATAAATTTCCTATATTTGTATCACCTTTACTATCCTT
The DNA here is from genome assembly GCA_024606505.1 of Aquila spilogaster. NCBI lineage: Eukaryota > Metazoa > Chordata > Aves > Accipitriformes > Accipitridae > Aquila > Aquila spilogaster. The sequence goes on from JANHGO010002021.1 coordinate 15,715, forward strand.
GTTTACACCCAGATTCTGATTTATGAAAGGGGGCAGGTGACGGGGGCACACAGGAGGCCCTGGGGCTGTTTGATGCCTGCAGGGCTTGGGGCAGCTGCCTGGGAGGTCCTTTGTGCCTCCTGCCCGGCAAGCCTCTGCCCTCGCAGCCCTGCGCTCAGGTTTGATGCCAGCACGGTTTGATCGTCAGCCTCGCCTTGCAAGGGCCTTTTGCACGATTATCTTTCTCCACTGTATGTTACACCGGCACCTTTCTCAGCGCTGCAGACGCTTCCCATTGCTGCCCAGCCAAGGGAAGAAGTGGGGGCGTCGGATTTGAATAAATTCAGAAAAATTCCGTTAACTGATGCAAGCGAACATATATATTTCCTTCCTGTTTTCTTGAGTGCCTGCCAAGTTCTGCTGTGTACAAACCACTGCTTTCCCGGGGTGTAGCTCAGCACTGACCGCCTTCCCCTTGCATGTCGCTTGGACTTGGCTCTCGCTGGACCAACCCCACCGCTTCACTCATCGGGCTCCATCGCTGCGTCATTGCGATGCTGCCGGGATAGAGGCATGGTTTAGTGGGAGTCGGTCTCGAAGCCAACGTGCGCTAGAAGCACTAGTGTGCCATTTCGAAGGGTTTTGTAGCCAAACCTATGATGCTTGCAGACTTCATTAGATTTGTTGCATGAGAAGGTAGATGTGTTTGTCCTCTCCCCCTTATTGTAATTGTTCTTTTACAATTGAGTGCCTTAATAATAGTTTACAAATACTGTGTATTTATGCTGAGCTGTTAAACTCTGCTGTTTGCTGTTTTTTTTTTTTTTTTTTTTTTTTTTTTGTGCTTTTGGTGTTTCCGATGGCAGTGAGACCGTTACTACTTCTACATATCGACCTCCCGGCCCCACTGAGCTCAGCACTGCTAACCACTTCCCTTCTGCTCTGTTTATGGCAAAACCAAAAGGGCTGCGCTGAGACGCCACCGTGCCGGCTGCAGCTCCCGGTGCCCCCATTTATCTATGCATTGCTGCAGAAACGCGGACAGGGGGTGTCCGGGGAGACATCTCATCAACAGCTGGCTGCGCTTTGCTCAGCGGATTGCCGGGTGTGAATCCAAACCCAGTCCCGTTCTGCCAGAAAACCCAAAATGCACAAAACTGGCACCTTATTTCCAGTCCAGGCTTTGTCGGTCTGCGCGATAGCAATAGCCGTCGTCCTGGTTGTCCTTTCCGTGAAGGTGGTGTTTGGTTCGGTCGTGTCCCGCCGTCCCCCTTGCTGGCATCGCCAGCTCTTTGCTGGGGAACCGGCTCCCAGACTGTGACCACAGACCCGGAGAGGAGGGGTGAGTGAGTAACGTGTAGCTGTTCCAGTGCATTGCTGTACTCTTATGATAACAATGTTCCTTTTATTTCATGGTATTTCTTAATTCTGGTTTTATATTTAAATATGCGGTATCTTTTGTACTGTACGTTCGCGGTAGGGGATGCATAATGCACTTTTTTTTACTTTTGTTTGTAAAAATGTACTGTATATTTTATGTGCTTCTTGTGAGAAAAATAAACTTTTTTTGTTTTCCTTTTACAAATGCGCTTTGCAGCATTTTTGGAAGTGGGCAAGGATCAGCCCGGCCATGGGGAGCAGGCCCCACTGGGGCGGGAAGGGGCAGAAAGAAAAGGAGGCGAAGGGCGCGTATCATCGGAGCAGCAGCCGCTGCCTGGCTCCCACAGCCCCCTGCCCCGTGTTATCTCTTCCCGTCTGTCCTGGCTGCGCTTCCCTGGTTTTTGGGTCCTGGCTGTTTTCTGCCACCCCTAAAAGCCAGACCAGGAGATGCCTTTGTCCCTCTCACTTGTGTCCTTGCAGCACTGGACGTATTTCAGCTGCCCTGCCAGGAGGGTGAGCACTGCAGAAACACACGTGAGCTGTGGCACGGGCTCACTTGCAGGTTTTTTAAGGGGAAAAGGGAAAGAAAGAGAAATATGCTTAATTCCTGGAGGTAGGAGTAGAACTGAAATCTGTAATTCTCTGCCTAGCCTCTTTTTGGAGACCCCAGGCTGGGTTTAAGGAGAAGCCGCTCACCTTTTGGCGAGCGTTCCCCGGCACCGAGCGGATGTTGGCAGTGGAGCGGTCGTGCGTGTGAAAGCAATGCCTGCACCGTGCTGAGCCCTCCCTGCATGGGGCACGGAAAAGTACTTATTTGGAGAGGGGCTTGGTGCTACTACAGCGACATGGGCTTTTTAATTCCCACAGACCTGTGCTACAGTCTTCTCCAAAGAGCAAATCCCCTGAGTGAAAGCTGAGGAGCTAAATCCTGGGACGTGGCTCTTCTGCCCTGAGCCCATCTTGCTGCTGCCCCACGATCCACCCACGGTGGGACCAGCCCTTCCTGGGCATTCACAAAATTTTGCCTTTAAAGGCAAACGGCGAGCATCTGTCTTGTGTGCCTGCGAGGAGTCTTGTTATGCCTGGGATTGTTCTCACTCTCAAAGCTGCTTCAGGGAGGAACATGTCAGTGTTTACCTTGGCAGGGTAGCAAAGCAGAGGCTGGGGATGCTCTCCAGCTTTGGCACACTTGCTAATTGCCTTAAAGAGTCATTAACCCCCACCAGAAATACTTGCTTTTTAGGGGATTTGGGGGTTGATTCGGCTTGGAGTTGGCAGCTGTCTGTCACCTATCAGTTGAGTGCAGCAAAGCATGATGTACTGCCTGCCCTCCCTGCCCCGGTGCTCAGCCCGGCTGCCCCAAGGGGCTGCGATGCTCCCACTGGATCCAGCCGGCCGGACCTGGGCAGGAACCGGCACTTGCGGCTAACTTCACGATGCTCATTTGCCAACTCCTCATGCGCATGGAGCTCGGGCCACAAACTCATCAGGGTGAATTAAGTGACTTAAGTCCTACTGTGGCCTTAGCAGAGGCTGGGTTTGATTCCGGTGTGGTAAGGGTGCAGCAATACGCTGTGTGAGAGCAAGGAGCTGTGGAACATCTTCCTTTCACCCTGCAGCTGAGTCTCACACTGGGGTGACATGTGGCACGTGCTGGCTGATGCTGCTTCGTGCCACCGACACATTTCTGGGCAGCACTCACAGGGTCTTGCGCACGGACAGCAGTTCACCAGCTGGGAAAATAATCTGCAAATGACGGAGGGCAGAGCCCTGGGCTCCCTGGGATGGGTTTGTGAGGGTTTTGGTCTTCTCCTTACACCTCGGAGCAACTCTGGTGGAAATGCAGCTCTTCTCCCAGATGCGGGAGCAGGGTGCTGAGCTGGTCTGCTGCTGCATGAGCAGGTACCTGCTGTGGGAGCTGCAGCATCAGGAGCTGGAACTGGCATCTGACACTCCCCTGGTTGAGGACAGAGACCCCCGGGCTGAGTCGCCCCGGCACAGAGAGCTTGGCTGGGTGTCAAGGCTTTCCGAGGGTTGCCCAGACATGCTTATATGATGACACACGAAGGAAAACAACGGGAGCGAGTGTGCGTGTGTGTGTGTGTATGACTTTTACATCCTGGGGGTTAGCTCTCTCCAGCGCTGAGCCACAGCAGAGCTGGAAGCTCTGTGCTGAGCTGGGAGCCCCAGAGGCTCCCACACACCAGACCTCCGGTTTGGGGAGACAACAGCTTTCTGCTGCATCATGCTTTTGAGGTCCTTGGGACAGAGTCTGTCCCTTAGCCAATGCCATTTTGGGGTCAGATGTTTGCTGTTAGCTCATTTAATTCACATGTCCCTTGGCTGGTTCACAGGACAACGCGCCCCACTCCCTGCGGCTTCCCAAAGATGGAGATCTCCCCACCGTAGCTGTGTGTAGGTTTGCATCTCAAGACCTGCATGTAAGAGCTTATACGTTAGAGAGGCACCATGAGACAGGACTGTGGAATGGCCAGAGGGTGCCCTGTGACTGCCGGTGAGTTTGTGTGTCTTCTTGTTCTTGTTATGATTGAAAGTTGGTTCTTTACGGAGCGGTTCTTGTTATGGCTGAATGTTACATCCTGTTGTGATGTTGCTATGGCAAAGACAGGCAACATCTGGAGCAAGACAAGTTCTCTCCGACGACCGTCAGAGGGTTTATTTATAGCCTCACTGGTGAAAGGAGATGCCTGAGCATGAAGCCTCTGCGGGTAGATCATGGCAGGGGCAGCCTGGCACTGGGTGCCCTCCTGGTTGGGACCCAGGGCGGCGGGAAGATGTGAGATCTGACCAGATCCGTTGCCTCACCTGCCCAGTGGAGGAGCCTGCAAGTGGTACCGAGCAGTAATTGGAAAGGAGCAGATCTCCTTGAGGACCCTCTGACTCCATTCTTTGCCCTTGATGGGAGGAGGATGGTTCCCTACCAGCGTTTCTCTGTTTCGTGTTGGGGTTGGGTGACCGCAGGGGTGGTGAGCAGATATTATAATGATGTTATTGGGGGAAAAGATCAGGTTTGGCAGGTGAGTGAGGCTGGTTTTAGTGAACAAAGCGATGCGCACAGAGAAGCAACAGGAGGGATGCAAAGGGCCACTGCTGCACTTCAACACCAGCAGCCTGCTGCAGCAAAGAGGAGAAGCTGCTGCTCTGGCAGTAGGTCTCAGCCGCCTGCAGCCCCAGGGTGATGCCTCTGTGTCACTTTACACTGGGTTGTGGCTGAACAGCCACGCTGTCTCTAAAGGGGTAGAAATGTAAATATTTTTCTAAGCAGAAGCTGAGAGTGGGCACTGCCTACATGAGACGAGCTGGTTCCTGCGATGGATGGAGGGGCAGGGGATGCAGGGCTGCAGCAGGCGCAGGCCAAGCTGCGCTGCCAGCGAGGCTCCCTGTCCATCCAGCCATTGCAAATGTGCTGCTGTTTGGAATACGTGCAGTGGCAGGTCCTCTCTGTGTGCGCACATACACACACGTGCATTTTGTATTGATAGCAGCAGCTCTGCTGCTTCAGCCAGCGGAGCTGCTCAGCTGGGGAGCAGCTGATGAGGTGGTCAGGTTTGCTCCAGCTTCGGCCCTCGCCCTGGGCGTTGCATATTCCCTAAAAGTCTCTTCCTCTCTGGTTTGAAGGACGGGGGCAGCAGCAGCAACGCTGCAGTGGCGACGCTGCAGCAGCTGCCATTTCCTTTTATGCAGACGGTTCAGCAGCAGAAACCACGTTGCTCCCATGTCAGACTTTCCTGAGTGTTTAATAAGCAGCTCGCAGGAAAGTGGTGCAAAACACTGTAGAGCAGGGTAGGGCAAACCCAGGTCCAACAACCCAGCTGTGCAGCTTCCACACAAGCCCTGGGCTCTATGACGCCCACACAGGGCAGGCCAAAAAAATCAAGATGATATCTCCAAATCATGACAGTTTGTGAGAAACCTAGAATGTATTTGGCTTTGGGATGGGGAACCAAGGGCGCTGGCTCAAGGGGAAGAACCCCAAGTTATTGATCAGGTCATCGTGCCAATGTCAAGCATGCCTCAGGCTGGTGAGTTTATCCCACGGAGAGGTGACTTGGCTTTAAAATTCGTCACTCACGCAACTGTCAGCAAATCTTGCTGCAGCATTTCAGTACCTGGCCGGATCGGTGCTGCGAGGTTCCCCCCTACTGCCAGTGTCTGCAGGGAACATCATCTGCTCCTTGCTCGGCTCGGGAGCCCAGCTGCCAGCCCCAGTCCTGCTGGGAAGCGGTTGTGTTTGTTTTGGGCAGCCTCAGCGGGGATTTAAAACTTCCAGTGGTAACAAATGGTGTTTTGTCTCGCTGCAGAGCAGCTCTGCAATGTGCATTGATAAAAAACTATCCCTTGCGAGGGGGCCTGGCTGGCTCCTGGGCTGATAAGGGCTGGAATAACCGTCATCCCTTGCTCCTTCCCCTTGATGGTAGCCAGCACTCGCTCCTGAGCTGGCTCGTGGAGCAGGGGACAAGGTGGTGGCATCACGAGAGACCGTGGTCCAGGTGTCAGCCACGCAACCCATGTGAGAGCATCGGCTGTGCTCAGAGGGCTGCTGGGGTCCCCGGGGGCTCTGGATGAGGCCCCAGCAGGATTTTCTGGCCCGGCCGAGTGTCAGCAGGATGCCTTTAGCCTGGGGTCGATGGGCAGGTCGCTGGGAGGTCTTCGCAAACTCTTTGGGCTGACACTGGGGTAACTCAGCCCCTGCTGGGAAGCAGCACCTGACTCAGCCCCGGCACCGCGGAGGTGCCTGCGGAGGTTGTGCTGCTGCCTGCGTCTCTTTAGGGACCATTTAGGTGTTTTCCCGCATCCCGCTTTGGGATGATTCCCGGGATCGGGATCGGGCAGCCAGCACCTCGTGCACCATAAAAGGCAAAGCGCTGGGGAAGAGCTGCTGGGGTGGGAGCCATGGCAGCCGCTGCGGTTCGCTGCAATGCCAGGCATCCCGGCTGTGTATAAATGGATTTGAGCCCTCCAGCTCTCCTGCTCCCCCTCCTTCCAGAGAGTTTACAGGAGCCCGTTTGGCAGAAGGATTATCCAAAGGGAGGAACTTTCTGCTTGGAGGATTGTTTAGAGAAATGCCCAGAGTGTTAATAGGGATTTTTGTTAAGTTATGTTTTGGAGTCTCCTAAGGGAAACTTGTTTCTGAGGCTGCTGTCGGGCTTCTCTGTTTATCTCGAGTGGTCTTTTTTATGTCACAGCCATTCCCTTAGCAATAATATATTCCCACAGATCGTTCCAGCTGATCCGTCTCTGCCCTGTGTGCTCTGTGCAGGCGGTATCTCTCCCCAAAACACTGGGACGCAGACCAAGGCTGCGCTCCGCTTCCAAGGAAGGAGCGCTGGGGGAGACGCTTTGTGTCCGTCGGGCGCAGGGCAGGGAGGCAGGGAAGAGTGCCAGGGGCACGGATGCGGGTTTCCAAGCTCTCCGTGAAACCCACAGAGGAGCTGACGGAGGTGATCCTGCCCAGACGAGCCGCAGCAGATGACCTGGCAGTAAATTGCTCTGGAAGCAGTGAGATCGGAGGGAAGCCAGGGAGGATTGCTGCATGGGACCGTAGGGAGTTATTGCTGCAGCAGGTTGGGGAAAAGAGGAGAGTCCCTGAAGAAAGATGCAGATGGGTAGCAAGTCCTGCCCGTAAAGTGCTACGAACCAGCAAATTAGAAGCTGGGAGGTGCTTTTACAGTTATTCAGGTGGGATATATTTGGGTAGGGACCAGTGTAGCATCAGCTCTGACAGCTGTTGTGTTAGGAGAGAGCGTCCTGCCCTGCCGCAGAGGATGGGCTCCACCACACCAACATGCATTTTCATCTCTGCTGGCCATGAGGCTAAAAAACGCCGATTCACATGACCCAGGCACGGAGGCTTCCAAGCTGCCTCCGTCTCTCCCAGTAGTGGAGGAAGGAGAAGGCGGTGCTGAAAGTCTGCCGAGACCCAAGGTGGGAAGAAATCTTGGCTGGCCATTTTCAAAGCATTTGGACCAGGAATTACGGTGACCGAGCTCCTGGCCATGGAAACCTCCACCTGGCAATACTATGGATATTTACAGGATGACACAAGTAAGGCGAAGGGGAGAGACTGCGCTACTTCCCGGGGAGCCTCTGCAGGGACACGCGAGGATTATACCCTGCTGCAACTTGGCCAGGAGGGCCTGGGGCATGGGCTGGAGAGGGGGGACCTTCCCGACCCTGGGAGCAACACGCAAACTCCTGCCAAGAAGTCAGAGATGAGCAGCAGCGGGCAGAGAGGACAGCGGGGGCTGGCAGGGGACCCCTGCTTGGAAGACCACCCCGTGACAAAAGGGTACAGGAGAGGGGAGGAGGGAGAAGCCCCTCTGAAGGTGTACGAAGCGGAGGTTGGGCACAGGCGAGCAGGCATGGGCAGGACGGTGAAGCCAGTGGTGTACAGGCTGGAGGAGAGCGAGTACAGGCGCCTGATGGAAGAGGCAGAAGCAGAACCTGAGGAGGAGTGGGAAGGGACAGAGCACAAGGTACCTGTGAGTCAGGAGGGCTACCCAGGGGATGGGAAGGCGGCAAGTCCGAGCCTAAACAGGCTCAATGCTTTCCAAGGAGTCCTGAGGAGACAGATAAGCCGTTCGGACTCTGAAAGCAGTGCAGAGAGCAGGCAAGTGAATAAACTGACCCTGAACTCTCCCTCAGAGGGAAACAAGCCGAGTGTCCCCATCAGGTCAGATAGCTTCGAGCGAAATGCCATGCTCATGGATTACATTTTGCAAAGCAAACAGGAGGCAACAACATCTGTTTCCTATGTCCCGAGAGAAAGCAGCAAGGCAGCTGAAAGCTTCAGGCAGACAGCGAGCTTCGCCCTCCAGCCTGACGGCACTCCAGACCTTTGCCAGAACAGCCAAAACGGTGAGGAGGATCTGGCCAGGAAGCCCGAGCCAGACAAGCAGGTAGCGAAGAGCCTCGAGAGAATGGTCTCTGCGGTTGCAAATTATGTTTCAGTGGCTAGAGACACTGGAAAGCTTTTGAGACAGAGCAGCAGCCAGCTCCTTGAGAGCAGGGAACAGCTCGGAGGTGAAGCAGATGCAGGGATACTCGATTCATACAGCCAGAAAAAAACCCCACCGGCCCCTCCTGTCAGGTCACACAGCAAAGAGAGCCTGGCTTTGAGTATGAGCAAGACTGTGGCAATGACGGAGGCTCTGCTGGAGCCCCGCAGCGATGCAACGAAGCCTGCCAAGGAGCAGTGGGCAGCTGCAGGCGCGGAGCAGCCAACTGGAGGCAGGACGGCAGGAGGAGGGGGCTCGGAGGAGCCGGAACGGAAGGGGAGGAAGAGTCAGGAGGATGAGAAAGTGCTTAAAGTTGCCGACGCAAAGAAAACCTTTGAAAAACCCAAGCCATCAGAGGGGAAGGCAGCGACGCCACTGGCCAGCACTGCCAGAAAAGGTGAGGTGTGATGGCTCTGCCGTGGGCAGGCTGGCAGATCCTGGCTCTGCCTCGTGGTTCTGTGGGGCCAGGGTGGATCTGGAGCACGCTGCAGGGTGAGGGGAGGTGGGAACACGGCGGTTGTGAGGCTTTTCAGAAAATAGCTACCTTGTCCTGGCCGAGCAACAGGTGGGTTGCGCTCGGGGCATGTCTAGCGATCTATGGTCGTAACGAGGCAGGACAAAAATCGGGCATTGATTCATGTCTACTGTCCGCTTGGTAAAAGTACTTCTTGCAGTGAAACTGCTTTGTGAGAAAGAGATTTGCTTTTTAAGACTCTTCTGTATATAAATAAGTATAATATCCGGTACCCCTATACTGCTTTTCCCCGAATAGATACAGTGCAGAAGTGCCCATATGACACTTTCTCCCACTGCCATGTGGGATTATTTGCCTCTGTCTCTCTAGGCACTGGGTCTGCCGATATAATTTTATTTTAGTTATGGCATAGAAAGGAGGCATTATTTTCCTTAGGTTCTTTTTCTCCTGCACTGTGACTTAGCCGAATAAGGCTTTCAGGAGAATGACATCAACTTGGAAACCCTTGCACTGAAAAACTATGGATAAATGAACTTTGTTGAAATTTTTCTGGTAAAACAGCAGTTATGCAGAAATAGGGAGAGATTAGAAATGAATGTTCGAAAGTTTGGATCCTACAAGGGCATATCAGACCCATGCTGGTTAACTTACATCTTCTGTTTATTGACAATCTGTGATTGTGGATTTCCTTATAAGGGAAAATAAATGTGTAAATGCACAGGAAATTTATGCTAGCTTTGAATCAAACAGCATGTTTACTTAAAAAAATAAGTGTGATTATCCCACCGTGCTTGGTACATTGTGCTGTCAGCTACTCTCATTCACGGAAGTCACAAAACCAAGTCAGAATACGAATATTGCCACAGAGTTTGTGTGTGTGTGTCAGTGTAACAAAAAGCCTAGAGTGATGAAAAACAGATCCTATCCTCTCAGGAAGCATCTGAAGACACACCATCATTCTCACGATGTAAAAAAATAGGGTTGTGAAATATTTGTCACTGCAAACTCTCTGCCATCTGACAGACTTGGGCTCTGTACCTGAAGCAGTGCTAGTACTGGCATTATCAGGGTGCCTGTATATATGCAGCCTCTCCACTCCTCCTCGAGCAGATTTGTCTGATTAAATGGTACAGTTGATACGGCATGTTTTCATCAGCCAGGTCAGACAGAGGGAAGTTTTCATCAGCAATGAGGCATGCATCCTTTGCGGGGAACCGTAGGAGCAGGTGGATGCAATAGGTGGTCTTACAGAGGAAGGGGGTGAGAAGGGACCGCAAGAAATCCTGCTGCATCCCTAAGGCAATACTGGCTACAGCTAAATCACTCCTGACAGATGTTTACCTACTTGTTCTTCAGGAGAAACGAGGAGGGAGGGTCAAGACAATCTATTTCAGTGCTGAACTGTGAAAATGTTGCAGTAAAGAAGAGTAGGAATAGCTTCTCATTTTGCTATATCCGTGACATAGTCCATTGGGGTTTTTTTAAATCTGTTTCTAAACACATATCTTCCCAAACCTCATACTGCCTGACCAAACACAAACATCTCATGTATATTTACCATTACATGATTCCTTTCTCATACCTCTGATTTTTCCAGCACCTTTGGTCCAACTTGATCCTAGACAGCAGGGAGAGAAACAGAACAAGATGGCAAAAGGATTCAAAACTGGTTGAATAATGAGGACAAGACTAGGATACGTGATAAGTGTAACATGGAGTACTGCAGGAGTCACAGCGCCTAGCCTCATGTTACTGCTCACTGCTCAAAGCCCCTGCTCCTTACGTGGTTCCTGGCTGGTTTTTTTCTGCTATTCAGAATGATAGGAAGTGTCAATCCCAGGATATTCATGTTGTAAATAAAATACAGCTTTCTTTTTTCTTTTTTTTTTTTTGTGTTTTGCTTTCTTGTCTCGCTCTTCCTAGTTCATTGTCTGGTGTAGTGGAGATGGCAACAGAGAAAACCCCATCTGTTGCAACTAATTGCTTCATTTTTATTTGGTGTCCCAACATTTTAGTTAGGTATTGGGACCACCTCCCCTTCATCACAAAAATGGGAAAAAAAAGAAAGAAAAATGTATTTCATGATCTGTACAATGATGGAGAAGGAAAACACAGGAGGAAATAGGCTAGCTTGAAATTAATGTAGAGATTTCCTTTTGCTGTAAAAGCTGCAGGCAGCATGTATTTCTACGCTTTTCCTATAGATGAGTTGGTAGGGATGTGTATGACATCTGTATTACTGCAGATAACATGCATGAGAGTGTGTATATGTAGTAATAAATGTGCTTTATGCAAGGTATTGTAAATCATTAATAACAATAGCATAAATTATTAATGCCCACCCTGACCTAATGTTCACTTATTATTACTTATCAATCTCCGGCATCTTCCATCCATTCCAAGCAGCACACAAACGATGTCATCTCAAGTGCTCGCTCACTGCAGCAGATTTTCATTACCCTTTGGGGAGGGGGCTTGCGATCTCAGCCCAATTTACCGGGTCTGGAAGTAGCGCAGGGACTCGTTCAGTGTCATGCAGAAAGGCGGGGCAGACCCGGGAATAAATCTAAGGGGTGCTGATGCCTAACCCTCTGCTTTAATTCACATCCTCCTCTTTCCTCCTTGTCCACATGCTCTGATACACTCTCGTACACTTCTCCCTTCCTGGCTGTTATTTTAAAAATCTGATTGAACATATTGCTCTCCTTATCTTCATTCCATAATTCTACAGCTCCCCTTTCTGGCCAAGGATTGAATAAGGCTGAACAGAATGGATTTTCCGCTCCCTCTCTCTCTCTCCAGCCAAACCCTTTGCTGGATCTGGGGTACAGATCAGCACAGGGCAACACTTCCCTGGGCAGACCACGTAATCCCGTCCAAGAGACAGAATTGATTAGCCATAATCAAGAGCTGTTACATGGTGGCTGTTAGTGCAATTCTGTCTTGGCAGCTGCTCAACATTTGATGATCATTCATTGAAATGTCCCTTAAAATCAGGCTTGTAAGCAGTTTAATAAAGCTACCCTTGCCACTCGATATGTGCCCAATGGACACTGAGAAAACAAGGCAGAAAGAGTAAATCTAATGCTATCCCACGCACGGAAAATGGCCTGGTGTTTTTTCTTTTCATTGCAATCAGTTCAGATTACCCTGCATAAAAAAAGCACTACGTTTCAGTAATGTTAAGTGAAACATAAGATCACATCACCGATTCCAATGGGAGCACCTCTTCTCAACGCTGCTGAATCTGGCCTTCTGTATATAAATTGCCAGAGCCATAGAAGAAGAAATATGCAACTTTCAGGTGGGAGAACCTAGTGCTTCCTGTAAAGTTATTTAAATATAATAATAAATCAAAAGGCTTCCAGAAATAAATAGATAAATAGTGGACACAAATGTCCTTCAAAAGTTGTATAACTTGGATATCTGCAAACCCAAGCTCCGAAACACAAACTGTCATGTCTGGCATATTTTGCATGACTTAAAAGTTAAGCTGCAAAATAACAGGACTTTAAAGTGCTGATCTCTCTAAACCCTCCGTAAGCCGTTTTCCTTCATTCAGAGTATACTTAGCAGTGAGGATTTAAGCAAATTGAAATGTTCGAGACAAATTCATCCCTCAAGTGACTTTACTGGTTCTGAATGACTCGGTTGCCGTCCATCTAAGATTGCTCAGAGACTCCAAGCCAAATTGCATAATATCAGTGAAGGCCAAAGAAGCCATCAAAATTTCTCATAGAAAGAGGTGCCTCAGGTGTTTGTATCTTTCTTTACCTTTTCTAACTAATAACAAGGAAGGCTGTGGGGCATACCGAATACATTACTTGTAAGGCATGTCAAGATCATCATAGGAACAAACCAGCATGATTTATTGCAGTGATGGAATTGATGCATATTTGCAAGCAAGCTAAATTTAGCTGCTGACATAAGTTTCAGAGGTGGAGTCTGTAGACACGGTGCTGTTTCCGTATAAAGGCTGTGAGATAGACTGCAGCAATTGTGCATCGATGTAGTGGAGGGTAAAATATGTGGGATGGATAAAACTAGTGAAATGTATTTTTGAACAAATTCTGAATCTTTTCTGCAAGATTTAATAATCAGGCATGTTGGTACTGATAAAATAGAAGGACAAATTTTGTTGTGTGGTTCCTTGTAGCTGCAAGAATTTGGTAATGGGATATTTTACTTTACAAAAATTAGAATTTGTGATATAGTTTGACAAGTTGTTAGGCTTACATCACTCTGGCTATAATTTAAGTACTATTTGTTAGAATGATTTTATTCAGCTGAAGTGATAAAGATTAACTGTTTACAGTGGAACCAAAGAGCATGTGTAAAACCTTAGCCATTCCTTCCATTGTTGAAGACTTCAGCCCGAAATTTCATGCCATTTCTTCATCACCTTGTACAGTGAGCTGTTGCGATCTAAATGGCTCATTAATCCAAGTCAGGATCTGAGTGATCTTTGGAGCATTTCCACCCAAATGTTTAAGGAAGTGCTAGTGTAAATTCAACAGGTATCATTTCCTTTTGAGTCCATCCTTAGTGACTGTTCCAAGGCCATGTCGAGCAAGCTGTGCTGCAGGTGTATCCATCCCTGCAGCGACAACGTGAACCAGGAACCAACCATTCAGGTGGCAGTTACTGAGAGGATTAGGTTTCAATCAGGTTTCTCAGGACAAATTTCACTTTGTGTCCTCTGTGCATCTCTCTCTTTTTAGATGGATGCCAAAAATCTTCCTTGTTTTCTCTTCAAAGCTGTTGGGTAGTGCTGGGTACTGCTGCCTTTGCTGTTGTTTTTCAATCCAGGGTAAAGCATCGCCTGGTACATGATTAAAATATCATTTCAAGATTGCCCACTGTTTTGAGCTAGAAGGAGCTATACATATGTATATATTAAAGTATGATTTTATATGCTTGTATTAATAGTTTTTTATAAAGTTTTAAGCCACATGCACAGGTTCAAGATTCCTAATAAATTAATGGCTGTGGGACTGGCAGTCAAGACACTCAGCTCTATCACTGACTCATTGTGTGACCTTCAGCAAGTCACGTACCTATGTGGAAAATATGAATCACAATCTAAACCCACTAAACTACAGATTACCTGCGGGTCTGCTCCGAGGCTGCCAAACTGCTTTCGTTTTCTTCTTTTTTAGCTTTAAAGAGATTGTTTGAGGGAGGAGGGTGGAGAGTAAGCGTGCTGGGCTGGCTTTCAGAAGGAAGGTATTAATTTCACGGTAATCGGTGCCGTGGGCAGTGCGTGGCAGGGATGCAGGCTTGCAACTCTAATCTTTGGGTGTATAATTTTTTAATCAAGGTGTTGCTCAGTATGTAAGAGAGACTTTCCTGCTTATTGAATCAGTGGTTAAACTAGTGTCAAAGTTTAACAGATGTTGGATGACATTGGTTTGTTTAATTTGTAGCTACTGTGGCATCTGATGTTTCCATCAGCTGTAATCACCAGCAAAACCAGGACAAATCTATCTCTGCAAGGCTTTCCACATGTTTTAACACCCAGCTATCACTTAACAGGGCGTAGTTCACAGTCCTGTCACAGTTTCACCAGGGAAGAGGAGGCTTCTCAGCTCAGCTCAGCTCAGCACAACACACATATTTCTCCAAATTCTGAAGGATTATGAGGGGAGTTATGGGTGTGTCAGTCCCCTGAAAAATTAGGCCCCTTAAGCACCTAACCACATGCAAATGAATTTGCAAATATTGGCCAAAGCGTATAAGGAAGCTAGACTAGCTTTTGGTTTTGGCCATGTATGGTAAACACTGTGCAACGTGGGCACTGATCTAGCATCATTCATCCGCTCTTCAAGTTCCCTGGAGGAACAGACACACGCAGCCATTGAGAGTGGTATTACCCCGCGTGCCTTGAGGTATTTGCTGCACAGGTACTCACCTTCTTACTGTTTACTGTGTACCGTATTAATAACTGTTAGCCTCTTTCATTGAACAGCGGAGATAAAAAAACCCTCTTTACAACCACATAAGCCAGCATCCCCAAAAGCGGCTTTACTTTTAGCGCAATGGGGAGAATCTCTGGTTTCAAGCTACTGTCCTGTGCTTCTCATTAAAGTGTGATTTTTAGCAGGGGCTTAAGCTCTCCTTTTGTCACCGTCTTGCTGGCAGTGCCGTTTTCCACGGCAGCGACGGGCCCCAGCAAATCGGCATGACAAAACGAGGTGACACGGTTGTTTTTCTTGCAGAATGGTTGGTTCTCTTCAGTGTCATTTTTCTTGCAGAACGGTTGGTTCTCTTCAGTGTCATTTTTCTTGCAGAACGGTTGGTTCTCTTCAGCGTCGTTTTTCTTGCAGAACACTTGGTTCTCTTCAGCGTTGCTCTTCTTGCAGAACCCTTGGTTCTCTTCAGGGTTGCGTTTGTTGACAGCAGGCTCCGGCTGTGCCCTGCTTGGCCGCAGGCTCACCAGGAACCACATCCGCGGGATTGTGCCTCACTCATCTCATCAGCGCTTGCTATTTTCGGTTTTGTTGCCGTAGAGCCACCAACCCTCCCTGTCCTTTTGCCAGTACATCCCCACCTTTGCTTGCACCCTCGCTATCTAAAGCACAGGACGAGAGTCCCATCCCGGCAGGGAGTCGCAGCTGGGCCTGCGAGGGAAGAGGCCTGAGGCAGGCTGGGGAGCAGCGGGGGGTCACCGCGGGGCGCCGAGCCGGCAAGGGGCTGAGGGGAACCGGGCTGCCGCGTCCCCGCCGGGGCCGGGGAGGGGAGAGGGGAAGGGACCGGCGGGGGGCGGCCGGAGGGTGGGCCCGGCCCCCTCAGGCAGGGTCTCTCCCCCACTGCCGCTGAGGGGTGGCTGCCGGGCCCCGCGCCTCACACCGGCCGGCTGAGGGGAAGGAGGGCGGAAGAGAGAGAGAGGGCGCGCCACCACGCGTGGCAGCGAGCGCCGCGCCGCCATTGGCTAGACGGACCGCCATTCACCTCGCCGCCCCCGCTCTCCGCCGAGCGAGGCGGGAGGGGAAGGCGAGGCACCGAAAGAGGGGGCGTGGCCCGCCGCGAGGGCGGGGCGTGGTATCAAGGAGGCGGGGCCTCGCGCCGGCGCTGCCCTTCCCCACCCGCGGGTGAGGCACGGCGGCTTCGCTCCCACAGCC
>JANHGO010002022.1:0-31688 GCA_024606505.1 Aquila spilogaster
TTCTGCTTCCTTCAGAATCATGGGATGGCCTGGGTTGAAAAGGACCTCAAAGATCATCTAGTTTCAGCCCCCCTGCCATGGGGGTTTCCTACCCACCCAGGGTATGAAAATCTGAGGGACAGTGTTGCTCAGTTGATGATTACCAAAAATTAATCTAAAGCACTCCTGTCAAGATACTCATCTAGAATTCTGTGCACGTTTTGCAAATGCACAATTAGCAAAGACATACTGCTTCAAATCTCTCCAAGAAAACCTTAATGAAGTTAGCACTTCAGAACGTCCTTGGGGCAAACTTCTGTTTTTCTGGTTTTGTCATTGTGGTGCCTCAGCAGCTTTACTTAGTGGTGATGACAAACGGATATTTGTGCACAACTCAAAATTAATGTATACTGTATCTATATTAGTACAAATCTGTTAGCTGCTAGCACGATTAAACCATTTAGATTCCTGATTTCTTTCCTACTTGATCTTTTACACTTTTTGTGTTGTTGGTTCTCTGCACTTCAGGAATGCACAAACTGGAGACCTGATGTGAATTGCACCATAAGCACAAGGGAAACTCTTTTACAGGCTTTACTTATTTTCAGAGATGGTTCAAAGAGCCTGAAATGATATATCAACCAATGAGCTTGTGCAGCTTTATATGTTTCATCAGAATATTGGAACCAAAGCTAACAATGTAAATTAGTTGCTGGAACGTAAAAGACCAACGTGTCTTGGAAAACAAATTCCTCTTTAGGAGTGGTTTTCTTTTGAAAGACTATGTTTAATTTGCTGATGTGTTAGCTATCCTAATGAAGATTAAGATGTAGGTAGAAAAAGCAGTTATTTCAATAGTGGAATTCGAACTTGAAGGAGTATTTCAATTTTGTCGTGTCACATGAGTTGATCTTTGTTTGAAAGAGAAAAAGGAATGAGAAGACTTAGTGTTCTGCACCTTGTAATTTTTGAACTATTGAGGATCTTGCGGGGGGGAAGAAGTGATTGGGAGACTAGGACACTGAGTCTTCTGCCAAAATGTTCAATGTAAACATCTTACACCTTCCTTTAAATGTTGGCTCCAAGTCAAAATAAAGCCTTTAATGTGGCTTTGCAACAGTAGTGCAGTTAGATGTTTCAAAGGTACGTTATTTAATTTCTCAGTCTTGCAAAGAGAGCTGAGTGTTCTGTTAATACTGTGGAAGGAAGGTGTTGGGATGGGGGAGAATAGGCATCAGAGGAGACTGATGACTTTGTTTTGCATTCTAAGTGGAGGTCGCTGTAATGATAAGATCCAGTAAAGTTGCTAGCTGGTGGAACAATGATTGCAGCCTGTATTCAAGTCTTCTGTATGCCTTCTATAACAATAAACTGCTTGAATAAACTGAATAAACTGTTACTTTAAAATATGACAAAGGGTGGACAGTACATGAAATTGTGTTGTATGTTAGCTGGATTAGTCCTTGGAAAACTTCTACTGTTTCAGAAGGATCACCAGGACACCAGAGTTCATATTTGAGTAATTCTTCAACAGGCTTATTTAAATTTAACCACTGAAATAGCTGCTTTTCTCTATTTATCCTCCAAGTGTGTATCTATCTGTAAAGAGTAAATGCTGTAATTTTGAAGCAGTTGTTTAAAAACAAGTAACAAAAAAAAGAGGGGAGGGGAACGAAAAAATTAAATGCATGCACATAAGGGTAAAATTTTGAGCAATCGTAACGATCAAACTTCATCGCAACTGATTCTGCCTTTTTTGTAGTTACTGAGTCGGAAGGATAAAGCTACGTTTGAAAAGTTGGAGTACGTTATGAGTAAAGAAGATAATTACAAAAGGCTTAGAGATTATATCAGCAGCTTGAAGATGACTCCATGTATTCCCTATTTAGGTAAGCTGAAGTATTTCAAGTGGGAAATACTAATGAAAAACATTTCTCTTGTGATTACACAAACCAAACACTGACACTTAAGCATGCATGAAACTATTTTAATACTGCAGTAAAGAATATAGAACCACTAGTTGGTTCTGTATATGGCAAGAAATAACTTCACCAGCTTCAGGAAGAAAGCTGCTATTAAACCTCACAAACACTTCAAGTTTTACATACAGGATCGGTTTTCTAGTAAATTATTTTCCCATATGTTGTATAGGTACACTGACTTCTGGAGAAGTGCTTAAGCTATTATGCTTGCTAGCACTCTTGAAGAGCTAAATATTTGAATGTTACTGCAATGCTGGGCTCTAATTTATGAGAAGCTTTAAATCACCAGCCTCTAATGCCAGTTTTAAGGTCTGGAACATGCTAAAATCTGCAACTATTGTTGCATTTAGTTATATTAAGATAACTGGATATTTACTACTGACTCAGATTTATGGGATAATTGAGTAAACTATATTCCTTTGTACCTCTGAAAGCTTGATAAATGCTTAGCATGAATTGCTTTGGTTGTCAAGCTGATCTAGTTCATCTAGTTCTGGTTGATTTTGTTCAAGGTGATTGTGCTCTTGTAACGTAGCTTCTCTTTGGTACCAAAAGGTGTCAGTAGTTAGATAAAATGAAGGAAATGTTTACTCTTGTAATGTTTTTCCTCCTCCAGAAAAGAAAAATTATATTCATGCTGATGTCAGGTGCTCTTGCACCTAAATTCAAAGTGACCTCCTGTGATCGCTGTGGTTCATTAAAATGTAATCTCTTTGTTCCTGATGATTGATACTACCTTTTAATACTACTTTTTTTTATAAAATTTGGCAGTCTTCTTTATGCCATGATCAATATGTTCATCATATTGCAGCATTTACTTCTTAACTTGATGTGAGCCACATCACCATCGTTTTTGTTTGTATCTAGAATACTTCTAAAATGCATAATAGTTCTGTTCAATTTGTGCTTTGGACTCTAATAGAAAGAAAGACTTTACTCTGCTGAACTAATAATAATTATAACGAGCAGTCCTATAGAATTTGCATTCTGTCCTCATTTTTATTTCCATTTTTACATTGCTAATTGTTCATGCTTATAATGGAACTTTGAAATACTCAGCATGAGCCTGTTGTGGCTGAAGTGTGTGTGTGAGAATTGATGGTGTGGTGTATTATCACATGCTATCCTGTTCGTTAACAGAACTATTAAAATTGGGCCTGAATTAAAAGGGGGCAAAAGAGCCGAACAGAGCGTAACATAATTAAATACAGCATTTTGTACTTTACCCATTCATGCTTATGCTTATATACGAGCTGCGTATGGTTCTTAAATGGAATTTCTAGCTTTCTAGAAGCTTTTTACCCTATATGCTATGATTTATTAGATATGAAGCCAGGCTCAAATTGCTTCCTTGCCAATTATAAAGACTCAAGCCAACCCGCTTTTAGATTTTTTCCAAATCTCGTGATACTCTGTCCTGTGCCATTATGGTTTTCTAAGACTTACTGCTGTACAGAGAATCATTTACATGCTGGTCTATTTGTCAGGCATTTTAAAAATACTGTCTTACTACCTGCAAGTCTGTATTTAGAACATTGTTTTTCAGATTTTTAGGTTTTTTTTATAGGTTTTGTTCTGTTACAGATGTTTTCCTCTTTATACACAAGAAACTTCATGTAACTTCTTGGTTCAGATTAAGTTTTTGGCTTGACTTAATAATTTATTGAAGTCAATTAAATATTTTTTAGGAAGAAAGGGGGATTTAGTGCTTTGCTCTGACCAGCTGTAGTTAAGAGTGTTTTGTGACCTGGTTTCCTGTAGTAGGAATTCTCACTAATGACACAGAGTGTCCTTTGAGCCTATAATTCTCATAAGAAAAAGCGAATGCCCACTGATGCGTTCCTCTAAAATTAATTCTGTAAGGTTTAAATGATGAGGTTCTGATGATGCCATGTGCTGCAGAGGGGATGAATCAAAAGGTCCCTTCCTTCTGCAGTAAAAGAAGGGATGGGGTTCCCTTCGGTGCTGATGCAGAGATCCTGAGGTTTCTGTTGTCCCCTAAACTGCTCTTCAGAAGAGTGCAGAGAATCAAATCTTCCACAGTAAGCTTTGGAAATCCTCTCCAGAGTAGTGCTGGCCCTGGTGGTGAAGGACAGTGTTCGGAAGGTCGTAAGGAAAGTGAGCACATAAGTATCTCAGCTGCAATTTCCGGGAGTAGTGTTTTACCCCTGAGAGTTCTGGATTTGTCCGTGCTACCAAATGTGGATGTGGATGTTGTTTTTTTGTTTGTTTGTTTTTTTGACTGTCTTAGCTTTATGGTTTAAAGCTTAAATGCTTTATTGTGTAGCCTTTGCAATGGAGACGGTTTCTGAGCCACGGAAGTACAGACTGTTTTCTTACTGCTTACCACAGCTCACTGTGGATAGGACAAAGACATTCTTCCATACTTAACAAGGGGGGAAAGGAAATCCTAGAAAGCTTCTCAGTTCTTTGCAGGAACAAGAAATGTCTTGATTCCAGAGAATGGCAAATAAGAGCAGCATGTGGTCTGTGGGCTCCTAAACTAAATGTGAAAGCTAAGAGCTGTTCAAGGGCAATAAATGGGTGCAGTATTAAGTCATCGTTGTCTGGTCTAGGATGTGTTATCACTGCTGAATCATCTGGCCCGCTAAAGTAGTCAAAACAATTGGGAACTGTGTATATGATGTTATGTTTTGCCTTGGAACAAATGCACTTTCTCAGAAGGAGTCTCCTGGAATTCTGACAGATCTGAGGTTGTGCAATGAAACAAGTGAGCCACGTCTTGAGAAGTAAGGTTTTTATTTAACTAAGCAGCACTACCATGTGAAATACTTCCTTATAGCTGTCTTTCAGGAACTATATCCAGAAATGGGAAAACAGATTATTGGAGTGTTCATCTGCTGACCATTCAGCTACTTCAGTGGTGTTGCTTGCAAATAAACTTTGGAAACATTTTTGCAAACTGTTTCAGGCTTTAGTACAGTTTAAACATTTTCAAGGTCTGTTTGGTTATATTTGAACTGACAGTTCAGGAACGGTGAAAGCTCTGTCCTTCTGGGACAGAGTGCTTCTCAGTGTCTAGTGCAATAAGCTTGAGGGATGCTACAACCTCTTTGGGAAACTGTTTCAGAAAAGTGAGAGACAGAGCACAAAAACTTAATCATTTACACTGCTTAGAACATTCAGCCCCAAAGTTACTGATAGAATTGTAAGCATTTGAAAGTAGAAGTTTGTTGTGCAATGTAAACTGGCTTGATGAAGAGGTGTTACGTTCTCCTTCCTTGTAATCAGAAACTGGCAACTTTAACGCGAGTTCTTTCCTCTTAGAGCATTTGTGCAATCAGAAGCTTTGAGGTATATTTGTAGTAATGTTTAGTTGACTTCATTCTGTAGGTTTATATTAAGGGAGGCTGTTTTAGATGTCTGGTAAGATTTAAGTTAAAGGCTGACTGCAAACTAATTTCACTAAGGGAGTTCTGCAAAACACACCTTTCACTGACTGTGCTGAATAAACCAGTGGTGTTTTTGTAGCGGGCAGTAGATTCTTGTGGTAAAACAAGATTTCTTCCAAGCAGATGAAATCTGTAAGTTGAAGTAACTAAAGCTGACAGAAGTGTTCATTAAAGACCGTTTCCCAGGTCACTTTCAGTTTTTAAACTTACCCGAACTGCTTTTCTAACTAGCTACCACAGAAGAAAAAGAGCAGAGTATAGGTGGCTTGGATTTTAAGCATCTGCAATTAAAAAGGCACTTGATAGAACACTCAGTCAATGAGGTCTGTATGTCTTTAACAAATGAATACTCCTTACGGTTCTGAAAGTGATCTTCATGTAATCTTAAATAGCATCTGTTAAAGTTCTTGCAAATTGGGAACGAAACATGCTGAAACTGATTCACTTTTACTTTTTCTCCTTCCCCCACTCTCAGCGAAATATTGTTGGAACTCACTGGCTTCGATCCCTGGCCAAAAAGATTAACTACAACCCTCGAAGCCATAATACAACCGATTAAAATATATAGAGAATGTGTTTTGAAACCAAGATTCTCTTTTCTCTCCTCTGAATTACAAATGATGTTTTGTAGAGCTATTGGCGTTGATTAATTTAAGTACAACAATAATATGAGATTCTTCTTTTAGCTGTTAGCGTTTCTTAGGCTAAATGGGGCAAAGTTCTTTTGAAACGTATGAAGTACCAAAGAAATGCTTTGGTTGCATTTCAGACCAGCATATTTAGTTTTGTGTGATATCACATTAAATTACAGAAGCTATATAGCTGGGTACAGCTATTTAATAACTTTTACTAAGGAGAAAATTTTCATCTCAGACTCTGATAGCTCAAATGAGCATTTTGTGTTGTATTTTGGAAGCGTACTGTTTTGGTGCAGTATCTCATATGGCATTTGTTAAAGGCTGGAGAAGTATTTTCTAAACAACTTCTTAAATTACATATTAATCCCAGTGGAAGTCAGATATCCAGAAGGCAAAAAAAATTAATATAGATAATATTAGAGTAGTTTACAAATAGGGGAAGGAAAATATTTGTTGTAAGAGCAATGCACGAGTTTTGGGTGGCGTGGAGAACATGTTCAGAGGTGATTCCTGATCTATATCAGCAGGATGTTATGTTGGTATGGTATAGGTGACAGGTAGAAAACTTCTGTTAATGTTGCGAGACTCGATTCTTCTCTAAACTAACACACATGAGTATCTGTTCAGACCTCATCACTCCTAATGGAAGCAGGGGAGAATTTCCAAGTGTAAAGTCCTGATTTTATTACCAGGACTCTTCCATTTTGCCAAGTATGTTCCAAGTATCAAAAGATGGTTTTAAGTAGGATGAATGATTTTATTGTCCTGAGTTTTTATCATCCACTTCATAGAATTAATCTTCTCCTCGCATTAGGAACACTTTAAGTGTTCTACAGAAGGTAGGACATTCAGATCTTAGGGAATTCTTAAACCATTGAGAAATTTCGTATTTTATGTTTAATTCACCACTTCGTTTAGAAATAATTATTTGTAGCAAAATCTCCCTCTGCTGGAAAGCTTGGATGCCTTCAGTTTTTTAGGTAGCTTCTGGGAGTAAGTCTTAAACAGTAATGTGAAGTCAGATTTTCATTGCAAGTAATACCAACGTTTTTAAATAACTGTTAAATAACTGGTTAATTTTCATATTAGAGCAAGACAAAGCCATTTCACATATTTACATTTAAGGGTTGAGTTGGTCTGAAGAAGCATAAGCTTTTTAAGTGAAAAAGCTTATATCTTGTCATTTCTCTGGAAAGCTTTTTACCAGCCTTAATGGTTGTTTACATGATGTATGTTGGACTCGAACAAAGATAAATACGCGTCACAAATGTGGACATCTGCTTGTGTTGAATGTGTGTTTAAAAAACACTGTCTATTACAGTAGAAAAGGTTTCTTTAAAAAAAAAAAGAAAAAGGCAAGGGGGCAACTGGGGAAAAAGGGAAATAGTAGACCTGCATTTTGCAGGGACAGATTGTGCAAAATAATGATTCAAAAGTAATATTTTATTTTTCTGTAACTCAAGCACTGATAAGTTTATACTTGATGGCTTGAGCACTGTGGAATTTTCCTCCTCAGTCTATAGGTCTGATCATCATTTGAACTGCTTTCAAGGAGTAGGAACCTCCCCGGTACTCAGCCCAAAATATTCCATCCTGGTACTTGCTCCTGTAGTGGCCTCCTCTGTACCACACTCCGTTCAGATTAGAGTGTGCACACGCGTTGTACCACCAGCCGCCTTTGTGGAAATGAGCACAGTTTCCTGTGGAACAGAAAGAAGTAGGTAAAGTCAGTGTTAATAGAGGAGAAATGCTGGAGATGAACAAGCACTTCCACACTCTGGCTCATTCTCAGAGGGAAATTTCAATGTCCTGTTGCAGTCCTATCTGCTGCTACTTCTACCTAAATTATGTATTCTGTTGTAAATGCTATTGTCTGGAGGGAGGTAATTAACTCAGTACTGAATGTGACAGCTGAAAACTAAGGAAATCAGCTCTTCTCGGAATACTAGCAGTGCTTCTCAGTGAGCTAATGTTCCAAGAACTTGGGTTATGTACTGTTTAGAAATACTTCTGTGGAAGTAATGTGACTTGATGCAGTCCCAAGCAGCACTCGGGTCCACAGTTCCACAAACTGTTGCTTGCAACTTGTGCATTTACTCTGCAAGGCCTCTCACAGGGTTTGTTTAGCTTTCTGGTTATTGACAGCCGAGGAAAAAGCAGAGTCTAATTCTTAAGTGCAGTTCTATTATTACACTCCCCACTTCTCTTAACACTGAGGCTTTAGGGGAAGGCTGTAGGAAGAGTCAAAAAGAAACAATGAAGTGTTCTTTAAGGTGAATTAAATGAAGCGATCTGCTCATTTTTTAAGTACTGTCATGTGACTAAGAGCCTGTGCACAACTGCAGTTGCTTTGGCGCAGTCCAGAAGCTCCTGCTCATGGGGTTTGTCTTTATGCAACCTCACTATTCTGGGAGATCACCTGGGAGGGTGTCCTGGCTGCAAAGAATCACATGCAAGTGATGAGATTGTCATTGAGCTAAGTTATAAAGTCAGTGCAATTTTTCTTAATCTATTTGAAGCATCTTTTAGTAGAGTTACTCTATCAGAGCCTGCATAGTTTTTCTTGTGTTTTTTTCTTTAAGGATGATATCACTACTGGAATCTCCTGTATTTGTTTTTCAAGTACATGGTAGTTGCCTTACCTGAATACATATCTCTGTCTCTGTCCAGTGTTGTAAATTGCTTTCCATTGTGCCATATCATGGAATCGCCTGCGTTTCCTTGGTATGTTCCTAAGCGTAGTCTGTAGAATTCATTTTCGGGCTCCAGGCGGAAACTGCTGTATTCTGCATAGACCTTCTTATTGCTCCAGTCCTCCAATTCAATCAGTAGTCTGTAGTTATCCTGATTGGTAAGCATGTAAATATTTTCTAGTCCCAGCCAGTACTCTCCATCAATGTTTCCAAATCCTTTCTGTACAAAAGATAAGAAGGGGATGTTCACTCCAGTTTTTCTTGTTGGTCAGACTTTTATCAGCAGTTCTATAAACCAATGGAACTGGGGTACTGAACACCTTTTAAGCTTCAGGATGACTACTCAACACATGCATTTAAATGCTTTATTTGCTGCCTTTGGCCATTTATTCACTGCTAGCTATTTATGAACTGCTAGCAGAATGGCATAGTACCAGAGTCATTAAAGGTGGCAAAGTTGTCAGTTGCATTAATGTAGCTGTGCAGGCACATAAAAGTCCGCAAAGTAGAAATGCGGGCATGGGGGACATCCATGCTGTCAGCAGTGCAGCCTGCAGCTTGCTTAGGTCAGCTACAGTGTTGGGCCTTTAAGTACTTGAGTTTTGGCATTAAGAATACTAAGAATACAATCTTCAGCCGATGCAATGGAATGTCTCTATTTAATTTGAATGATGTATTGCTTGATATCACCTTATCTCTTCAACAATTGAGCCTCCTAAAATGAGAAATCACTTGGGGGCAAGCTTGCTTGAGATTGGCCTTCTGTCAAACGCCAATTATAGACTCTTACTACACTTCCAAAGTATTATGTTAAAAATGTTCGTGGTTGCTTTGTAAGATGCTATAACTGCCTTACGATATTTTGAGGGATGTGGGGAAAGCCCACCCACCGTTCTCAGAAGTAAAGACTTTGAATAACTGTTGAAGAGTAATGATTAAATTCTACAAATGTGCAAAAAAAAAAAAGTGAAAATCCTCATAGTCATTTCTTTGCATAGATGATACTTGTGGTCCAATTGAGTTAAACGTCTGTTTCTTCTTCAGTATAATGAAAACCACAACTGGAGGTCCATTTAAGGTGAGCACGCTGTCACA
This sequence comes from Aquila spilogaster, assembly GCA_024606505.1. NCBI lineage: Eukaryota > Metazoa > Chordata > Aves > Accipitriformes > Accipitridae > Aquila > Aquila spilogaster. The sequence goes on from JANHGO010002022.1 coordinate 9,801, forward strand.
GGGGACGGCTATGCTGCATCCAGGAAGTTAGCACATGATTATTTAAAACAAAAGAACAGATTTACACATTTTCTGCTGAGGATTTCTTATTCCAAAGTAGTATGGTTTTTTTTTGGCCCAGGTGTATTGTCTGATATTGCATACTGTGTGCAATATCACAGTAATGATATCACACAAGAACATGTTTCACTTCACAAGCCCTACATCTTGATGAGATTTCTAATGCAACTCTAAAGGTGTAAGAATGGTTTCCTTTAATTCATTACTAAGAACGTTTTTAAGTTGAGGCCGTGATTCTACAAATCTATTAGTATGCTTGAATGAATAATTTCATTGGCTGAAATTGCTTATTCATAGAGGAGACAAACTTCTTAAGTACTTATTGTAGTTTGTGTTAACAGAAAGCATGTGTTCAGTGAGGTCCTCCTTGTAATTAATGACTTCCTAGTGACTGTCTAGAGTAACATCTCTTCACAAATGTTGTGTTGTACATTACAAATGCAGACTGTTTTAAACTGTGAGTTAATACAAAGTTACGTAATGCATTCAAATGAAATAGGATGTTCCCACTGAAATATATCCATCTCTGAGGAGAGACCCTCCAGCTTCTGTACGATTAATTTCCTTTCTAACTTAAGCAAATGTCTGTTTTCATCTTTTCAGTATTATCATTCAGTGGAAACATTTGGAATGAAGTATTGCATTGGGGATGTTAACACCTTCTTGACTGCAGTAGGTAACGTAGTCAGTGTCACACCAAAATGAAGGTGCTGATTTTCAGCATGCCAGAAATTACCTTGTAACTGTCCCAGTTCCTGAAAAAATTGACAGATCCATCTGTTCTCTTCTGAATAACTGCCCATCCTCCAGGGTCTAAGCTGTTCTCGCACCACAGCTGCATTGGCTCGTTGCTGTTTTCGGGTTTGATCATGTAAATCCCACTGTTGGAATACCCAGCATCTTTGGCGTGTTGGCAGTCCTTGAATGGACCTTTTTGGAAAGAAATTCTGTAAGCATTCAAGGTTGGCTGTGCAATGCACATTGTTCAGAAATGTTTGGTTTTGCAGTGAAAAGCTTGGAGATTATGGAAAGCCAGTAATTCAATTAAGGTAAAATTACTATGAAAAGCAACCTAAAAAGTTGCTTTGTTTGTATACATATAGAATATAAAAATATATCATTCTATTTTTAATAAAATAATCACTTTACTAAACAGATAATAACTTCAGTTATCAGCATGTGATTTTTAACTGTCTCTGGCAAAGATTTATGCTCTGACTCTTGGTACTGAAGAAGCGCATTACGATTTGCATCAACTGTTTTCTCCTTTACCACTTCCACAAAAGTTGAATGGCAATTTATCTTGTTGGCGTACTGTACTCATTTGAAACCTGGTGAGTTGACAACAAGCCCAGAGAAAGCCAGACACAAAACACTCAAACCAAAACAAAGCCTCCCCCACTTGAACACGCAGTCTGAGAGAGCTAACTTAGTGCCAGCATTTACAGATGTGGAATTTAGGGAAATGGAATATTCTTACACTGCATCACTTTTGTTTTTATGTTCTTAACCTCTCCAAGGAGCAGCCTGCTAAATAAATGTAGGTAGAAGTCTGTGCAGGTTTCATGTGCTGTCCATTTGTGCTACACGTGGAAGTGCTACATCGAGGAAGAGGAAGGAAACAGGCAAGTGGTGGCGGATGGTGTTTGAGCAGCACACAGGGCACACATACATGTCTCCAGGTTTATGGTTCTAGAAAAGTGCTGTTGACAGGGCTGCTTGAAAGCTCTATTTTGGAGCATATGAATACAGGCTTTACAAATACTACTTAAAGAAGTGCATACAGTAAGGAGCATGCAGCTTACATACCTCTAAAATCTTTGCTTTCTTTGCCTTTCACTTTTGGATAATATTTTAATCTACTGTTTTTAGGAGAGTATGTCTGTTCATGTAGCATTACTTCAGTCGAGTTGATTAGAGACCAGCTATTTAGTAACGAAAAGCAGGTTATGCTCTGATGGCTAGTAAGCGCTGGATGCCTAAAAGGTATTTGAAAGCTCAAGCTCAGTAAATCTGGAAATAAATTACCTACTGCTTTCCTTTTTTTTTTAAGGCTCATTTTCTCAAGTCTGCTTGAAAGTTCAGAGAAAATTCTCATCAGTCACAGAAACTAATGTGCAAAGAAGCATAAAAGATTATTGCTGAGATTCTTGGATTAAAAGCAGAGGTTGAGTGAAAGTGACCTTCATTGCAGATTAAGTTTCCAAGACAAAAGTGGACTGAAAAGCATTCTTTTTTTTAAATATATTTTTAAGATATTAGTTGCCTGTTATGTAAGTCTATAATTAGCAGGAAATCCGTAGAACATTTCTTATTAATTAACATGCAGAAAGTTTGTGTATCTGATGAAGGTGACTTGCAGCTTCTGGTTGCAGCTGCGCTTGCTGACACTGAGCTGTAGTGCTGTATGTACTGTGCAGTCAATAGCTGATGTTTTTGTCATTCTTTTAGTGCTTGCAATAATGGTTTAGGAAAGAAATACAGTGGCTTTGCTGTGTGAGTGCTTTTTCCCTTGATCACAGTTAAAATTTCCATGTAGATTGTGTACATTGCAATTTCTTTATACAGTGGGTAGATAATCTCCTGGGCTAAGTTTGATGTCATTTCCTTTCCTTGAACTAACTGCCTAGAGTAAAATTGGGCTCTGTATAACTGAACACAGAAGTCACTCTAGAAATATTCTTGTAAAGCAATTATTGCATTAGAAGAAGTGTAAACAGAAGTAGGTTTTTAATAATATTAAACACTGAAAATAGCTCAATTAGATCTGCCATGTATTATTTCCTATGGTTTCCTCTTGAGGAGGAATGGAGGGCGCATTTTTGCATGAGAGCACTGAGCAGAAGTTTGGAGTGATTTTAAGTGATTTAGCTTCTAGGGCATACAAACTGTACTAGCCAAAGCCATTGAAGTTCAGCTGGTGTTAAGATCATAGGATGCAATATATCTGCTTTTTGATGCTCAGATTTGTCAATGTTCTTATTGTGAATTTGTCTTGTAGAGTTGACAAACATTGCTGTTAGCAATAGGAAATTTATCAAATCCCATGACTTCTGGCACATAGTCTCAATTTTTTTTTTAAGAGTAAATTGTGTTACATCCAATTATTTTAAATTCCTGGTATAAGAAGAGATCCATTTCTTGTTCAGTGCAAATGCTGAGATTGTGAAAGAGTGAAAGATTCTCCAGTGTTCACCATAGTGTTGATGTGGGTGCAGGGTCTCTGGTTAATGGAAAAAAAAGCCATAACTTTGAAATTCTGTTGCTTTTAAGTTTAGCTAAAAATGTATTACCTATGTAAGGAATAGAGATCTCCTACAATTATGTGATATGGATAGGAGATGACCTCTGGAGATCGTCTAATCCAACTCCCCTCTGTGTTCTGTTGTAACAGTCTGTGTATACTAAGCTGTTGGTGCAAACTGACTTTTTAGTTACAACTTTTATTTTAAGTTAGAAATAACCTGCTAAGATCTGTTATGTATTTTACTTCTGAAATATTTTAGACACGTGATATAGTATATATCATATTCTGATATCATATTCTGTTGTCTTATCTTGAGCTGATGACATTGAAACTATGCTTGTTTAAGTTTCTCACAGGGGATTATGATCAGTAGTAAAGGAAAATCCCAAAATAAAACAAGATATATACTTAAGTTATGTTGTGAGCTGAGGTGTATTAGCAGTAGAGGTGGGTTGTGCATGTGGAATTTTCAAATACCTTTTCAGTTTGTAGCTGCATTTCGTTTTAACACAAATGCAGGAAAAGTTGGGGTTGTTGGCTATTATTGCAAGGATTTGGGTAATTGTGACACCTGTAATTCACAGAAGAAGTCTTCCTGAAGAAGAATGACCTTTCCATAAACTTGTTGCATGCAGGTATTTGTTTGAATAATCTAAACTTCCTAAGCATATTTTGTGCTCCCTTGCAAAAATGGATTAAAATTCTGGACTTCTAGGAATTAAAGGGTTAATGAAAACTAGTAGATAATTTAATTTGCCTTACATCACATCTACAGCAAACACGTAATGAGAGAAAATGATACATCTAAAAAAACATGCAACCTTGAAGCATGGGTTTTCTGGGAAACAGGAAATCACTATTTTTTAGAATTATACTTTTGCTGTATGACCAGACACTAATGCTTTTATATTAGCTGTTTCCTTTGTGTCATGATGTGCGACTTAAATTCTCATGACATCTGGCATTTGAGTTGGGCTTGTGCCTGAATGTTCTACAGATCTGAATAAAAGTAGTTATTCCTTATATCAGCAGCTAGTTGCTTGTGTTGTTGTGGGACTGTCTTCATCTTAGGAACCAAGCTGAATTTCCAGCTGGAACTAAAGGCAATTTAGGGGTGAACAGAAGGGGTAGCTATTCTTGCTGTGCAAGCTAACAGAAGGCAAGATCAAGAGTTTGTATGGATGTCTATGAAAAACTTTACTTGTTTTTTCTGAACCCTTATTTTTTTTATTGTAATTCTGACAAAGGTTTAATAAAGTAAGAGTTGTAATTGAATTCAAGGCTTCTCAATAGTAGTTAATTTTCTTGTCAGTAGTTCCGTTTGTAGTGAAAAATGAATTTACATAATGATCTAAGGAACGCAACATGACGATGTGATAAAGTCCCCTGTATGTGTTTTCGTTACATTTGTGATACTGACTTGACATCCTGCTAACATCAGATTGCTCTGAATGTAGTTACTCATTTTAAAATTTCAAAGTAGAGTGCATCTGATCAGACCCAGCCTTCCTTCACTTGCCCTCTCAAACTTGTTTCACTCTCAGGTATTTCATCCAAACCCTTAGACATTGCATCACTGTTCATTGCTCATCGTAAAGCAGGTCAGAACTTAAGGAATAAAATTCTTCTAACAGGAGTAAGTTCTGGCAAGTGTGCGTGTATAACTTAAAGGACATCTACTTAACATTATTATGTTTATTTAAGGTGAATTAACGTCTCTTGTATTCAGTGTTGCTAGTTACTATAACACGTAGTCATTAAGCATCTTCAAAGAAAGAGTAATCGATACTAGAAAGCATATGCTGAAAATGAATTTACATTCCCGTAAGTAAAACCCAGCTGGAGATGCAAGCCCCAGCACTTTGTGACTCAAAGGTGTTCTTTCACAGATTGCAATTTTAAGCTATAGTTGCAGAAGATGCATTTGTTGAAATAACCAGTATTCAGAAAGTCAATCTGGAAGGAGGGTTAGTTATGCAAGATATCTCTAATTCTTCATTTTAGTCCTATAATCAGGACAGTTTCCTTCAGAAATGAAGGAATCTCGGATTAGACAAACAGCGATAAGTTACTCACCTTCGTTAATTAACGCCAGTGGTGGAACTCTGAAAGGACTCTTTGTAGGAGAAGTAGCTGGGTCAGGTGGTGGCCTTACATCCCTGTCTCTGGGGTAGCCTGGGTCTCTCTGTATCTCATTCCCTCCCAGGAGAACAGGAGTATATGGCTGACTGTTGGGAATGTGCTGCGGCACTACTTGGACAAGCGGCGGGGACCCATGGGTGTCCTGCCGTGAGAAGATTCTCAAGCACTGCTCTTCCAGCAGGGAGATGATCACAGACTGGTTATTTACAAGATCAGTCAGTGCTGCATATTTAACTTCAAGCTCCTTGTACTTTGTTGCCATCTTCAGCATTTCTGTTGTCACGTTAAGGACTTTATTTTCCAGTTGGGAAAGTTCAAGGGAGTTATCGCGCTTTCGGATTATCTCATGCAAAAGTTGCATATAGAGTTGAGTGACCCGAGAGTTCATGTTACGGCTTTCTTTCCTCAGCAACTTTACTTCATTCACAATGTTTCCATCCACGTCTACCACCAACTGCAAGATGTCAATCTCGCGTTTTTGCTTGGACAGCACATCCTTCAAGTTCTCTATGTCCATTCTCGTGACTTCATCTTTTCTGTTACCAGTTCCTGGTTCATTATTCACACAGATTGGCCCTGTGATTTTTTGTTCTGGGACCAAGAAGGTGTAACCACATTTCTTTCCTTCCTCTCCGCCATCTGTGGAACGAGGATGCCTCCGCTGGGATGTTTTGTTGAGGGTCGATGGTTCTGTACAGCGTCCGATAGACAACACTAGGAACAACAGCACACCCAAAGTCCATTTCAGTATCTTCATTTTGAAGCAGATGTGATGACTTAGAGAAGAGACTGCTGAACAAATAAAATATAATTAATTAGAGCCATAAATAAGGCTCCTCTACTGCTTAAACTGCCTAAACTGATGGCTTTCATCATGCCTGTGTGTCTATAGACAAGTGGAATCTACTGGTTGCAGTTAAATTCTGTTAGGTTAGCTTCAAAGTGCGCAGTTGTCTACTCACTGTAAGTAAAGCACAAACTTATAGATCATAGCAAGTTGCTTGCAGAATATTTTCATGGAAGGGAAGTTGGGAGGTGGTGATTTTAATTTTTCCAGAATTACTTAAAAGTGGCCTTTCTGCCACTTTCTTAGATTTATATGTCTACAGATACCTACTGTTAAATAGTAAATGCATATGTATTCATGCATATGCCACCCATTTTTCAAGTTTGTATATACGCAGACATGGTAGACCTGAAAAACAGATCTATGCATCCACTTTGGGCAGTGGTGTTAGGTAGGATATGAGTCAAACAGTTGTTTTAATGTTGATGAGAATAACATTTAATTAACATCAAATTTGTAAAGAAAGCCTATAACGTGATGTGATCTACGCTTGTATATCCCTACTTAATTGACTTTTCTGTTGACTCACTACTGTCATATCTTTGAGGATGTATTTATCCCAGTAACGTTAAGGTGTCAGGTGTTTTGTCAAATACCAAACTGAAGTGTTTCATTCACCTATCAGGAAAACAATCTATTCCTTTTAACTTTATGTAAATAACTAAAATGCAGTGATGAAAGCACAAGAATGTTCGTAGAAATACATGTTTTGTTTACTTTGTTTTTAAGTATCTGAGATAACTAACAAAGGTAGCACAGAAGTCAGGAGAAAACCTTGTTTCTCCTGTTTGATTTGTCTTGTCAAGCAGATTGCTCTTCTCTCTCATCTCAGCTGCTGATCTGGCTTTCATTTGCAGTCTACCGTGAGCAGCTGTACAAGGCTTCTGTGCAGTGGCCTTTGCATGGTTACAGATAGGAACCAAGTAAACGCAGAGGAAGTTAGTAATTTTCATGTGGATCCTGCCGAACTCAAATTTAAGTGCATTTGGCAACCCTGCAGCAGTCACCCTGAAGGAAAAGCAGGCTAGTACTGTTTCCTTTACCTTCAGCTGTACAGGTGATGACTTTTATACCAGGTCACTTCTCCCCATTCTCATAGTGACTTTAATATTGTTGCTGTGTGCTACATCTGTTCAACTTCAGAGTAAATGTATCAAGTTTTTGTTTTCTGACTTCACTATGAGCAGTGAATGCAAACTTCAGAACATGCTTTGTGCGATCAGGAATTACATCTAGGATCCTGGATCAAATGATTCACAGTTGTATGACAAGTTCTGCTCCGGAGGGGAAGAAAGTATTTGCCTGTGACACATTGTAGAGTAAGAAATGAGAGAATACTTACAATCTTGAGAATGTTTATATTTAGATTTTTTTTCTATGTATTTCACTCTTATTTTGATTATGAACTACTGATAAATGTGTGTGTTTTTTTTTCAGAAATAGAAGTTTTGTTACTGTCTCTGCTGAGAAAATGTGTTCTATAAAAAAAAATACAGGGGAAAGTATCATTTTTCTCTGGTGTATGACTGTGTATTTTCCTTTGTCAGCTTCAGACTTCAATAATCACTCAAGCGGTGCTCAGAGTTGGAAGTTCATTAGTTTAAATTGTTGCATGAATCGTGGTAAAGACGTGGGAAACAAAACTGTGTGGTGTTGAATTTGAGAAGGATGAGCTGAAATAACTGCCTGAAGCTTGAAACCTCTGTAGCGTCCCTTCAATTATTTTTCAATATTTTACATTCAAATGAATGAAAAGTGACTTCATGGTGCACTGAGAATGAAACTGTAATAATATTTCAGTATTTTACTTTCTTTTTTTTTGCACAGCATATAGCAGCTACTTCATAGCCCTACAAGGTGAAGAGCAGTTTAGTCCCTGGCAGTTGTTTTAAGGCCCTTTACAGTTACTTAAATAATCAGTGGCTGGGGGAGGAAAAGCAATGTCTTTTTCCCCTGAAGTACATTAAAACTAAAATGCATATTTGAAGAAATATTTTGCAGTGCAAACCCCTATTTGAACAGTTAGCCTGTAGCAGCTTGCTTTCCACATATCTTTTAATCATTATGTTCATTTTGAGCATCTATTCTCGTGTGTTTAATCAAGTTTGAAGTTCTTTGTCAACGTATGTCCTGACAGACCATAAAATGAATGAAATGGTCTATGTAGCATAACCAAATGAAACAGCTGCACAAGATTATGCCCTAGAACTTTTAAATAACTGAAACATCTTGTATTAAACTCACTCATTCTGATATACACAGATGAGTTTCTTCTGAGAATCTTCCTGGTACGTAGTGTGTACTTCCATAGGAAACTTGATGGTGGAAAGAATTAAACATTTTAAGATGATGTTTGGGGTGTTGGAGCAACTTACTGCTGAACTTGTCATACAAGAGTTGGTTCTGTGTAACATATTTACCTGGAGCTTTAATCATTTTAGAAGGAAATGAAAGCACTGTTTCAGAAATTTCCTGATGTTCTGGGCAAGCAGCTTAAAAAAAATACAAACTGCTTATCCAAAATAACCCAGAACGATGGCCTAATATATTAGTGAGACTTTAAAATGACAAATAGAGATGGGAAATAGTTTGGGAGTGCTTTGTTCTTTTTCTAACTATCTGCACTGCAAACCTTGCTCTTTGTTGAGCTGCTGTGAGTGTAATGTTCAGCAGGATGTAGGATTTGGAGACCCACAGCAGAGATTAGCAAATCTGTTCTTTCAGAGCTGATGAAAACTGCCTCTCGCTGAGCGGTGTAGGTTGTGATGACTGAATGTAATTGAAATGTTGCAGGTAAATGTGAATATAGGCTTCCCTTTGTATGCAAAGCATAGTGTCAGTGTCTTTACCCAGAATATTTATCAAAAGGATTTGGTCAGATGATAAATACCAACCGGGGCCTTTTATATAAGCCTCCATTTATAAACACGTACAACAGGAAGAGAAACAGCCAGCTGAGTTTTTTGTTTGTTTTTGAGCAAGTGAATGATATGGTGAGAGTAAAGGTCCTATGAGAATGATCAGTGTTAATCTGAAAGCTCTACTTTTATCATTTTATGTTTCTCATGCACATACAATTTTTTTCTTAAGCATCCTCTAATCAGCTGACATTATTAAAGCCATCTATATTCTCCTATCCCCACACAAGCACGGTGTTTTTTAGCTAAAATCTGGGTTCATAGCATTAGAAGTTATACTGCTGTGGGGAAAACACTGCGGGGAAAAAAAGCTCACTTGGATTCCCACTGCATCTGTGTACATCTGTAAATTACTTTTCCCTGTATAAACAAGTGCTTTTCCAGTAAGTCTTCGGTGGAATAACAGGATTGCTTTCAATTGTATTGAGTGGAGTCCAGAAATAATACGTTCTTGGGTTTTGTTTGTCAGATAGATGATGAATGGAGTGGCGGAATTCTACTTCTGAGATTAACAGGAGTCTGATTCCTTTTAGGAAAGGCAATAAAAATATGCAGGTGTTTTTGAAGTACTCGCTGTAAATCCATCACTTCAAGAAATGATAGATTCTTAGAAATTCTCTGCAGGAGAGGTTTGTAGAGCATGTTGTACTAGATATTCTGAAAACACAGTAAAATGCGCATTTGTTGCTGAACTTTTAATGAGGATTCGTTTACATTTGTTTGTACCTATCATGTTTTGATGGAGCATCTTATCAAGCAGCCACAGTAGACTGGTGCATGCTGTTGTGTTATTTCAGGGCCTCCAGAATTCTGAAGCTGTCAAGCATCTAGCAATGTTTGCTCTAGGAAGTTCTGCTTCATTCATCGCTGTGTAAATTTCAAGGTCCAGACTAATAGGACATGTTATGAACAACCAATTAAGCCCAGTAAAACAATAATTAAAACCTGATAATAGCCGTGTACTTACTGGCAGAAGTTTACAGGGCATATTTTTCCATCACATTTCAGATCATTCTCATGGCAACACTGTAATACTAACAGCCCATTATTTGTTTAAAATAAGCTTTTCAAAACTTGAACTCCAAAGTTGGAAGACAGCAAAGGACGAGGAGTTAAAATCTCGCATGTAAATGTTTTATTGCTATAAAATTATTGACTCAGCTGTTTTCATTTGGGAAGGATTTAGGAATTGTTCTAAGCAGCGTAAATCAAAAGCCTGGGGAGTAATGAATGGATGGAGACTGGTGTCCAAAGCATATAACGTAGGCTTCAGATGGTTTTTTTTGTTGTTGCTGTTGTGACTTAAGTTGTTCCTTTTAGCATGCAAGAAGCACAAAAGGATAGTTTAAAAAAAAAAGGGCTCAAGAACTTGGAAAGGATCCATCTTTCTGTTTGTCAGGGCTGCCTCAGAATTTTTCATTCTGTAGCTACTAAATTTTAATTAAGTTTGCTTCTGTGACTCTCTTTTACGGTTACCCCCTCCACTCTCTTGCCGTGCCAGTTTCTGAGAGTTTGTTAATGCGAATGCGTGACTTTAAATTCTTTTCCATTGTTCTGGATAATTTGCCATATTCTCATTTCAAAGTCAGCATAAACAAAGGCAGAAGTCCCAAGTTGTTTTAACAACTTTTTTTGTTTATTTTTTTCCTGTGCTTTTGTCTTCTGTTTGTAAAACAGCGCTCTTGTTTTAATCATTGCTTTGTAACTTCATCTTTTCCCCCTCCCACCCCCTCAAGAACTGTAACAAAACCCTCTATTTTCCAAGGCAAACCGTTGCCTTGTCAGTTGCGTTTAATTTTTATGCAACTGCTTGGAAACAAACTGCTGCTACATTACAATACGATTAACTTTCTTTTCCCTCTTTGTACGAATTGTAAGAGGAAGAGGCAAGTGCCCATTGCAGCGATTTCTTCGGATTTTCAGCTTGTGCTACAAACTTAAGTTTGTTCGGAACCAGTGAATGACTCAGGTTTCTTGACTGGTCGCACAAATCGTGCTGCTTCCACTCCTCAGAAGCAGCATAAATAAAGCTGTAGTTGGAAAAGCACACAAGGATTGTACTTAGAGATGTGCATTGGTTTACTTGGGATTTCTTACAGTAGTTTTATTGAAGTATCCATTTTCTAGTAATGCTAGGTCTGTGCTGTAACACTGGGTGGAATCCAGCTTCCCTGTAGTCGATAGAAATTTTGGCTTTTGCTTTCTGGTGGGATCTGAATTTCACGTTAATATGTTCACAATATCCAATTGTAGGCGTAACAAAGAATCCGGTAGTACTGAATTTTCAGTAACTTTCAATAGCATAAAAATTACAGAAGATTTACAGCAGAACAACTGAAACTTGTTCATCCTTACAACTGGAATGAGTTAGTCCCTGCTCTTAGGCAGAGTGCTTTTTAATTCTTTCCAAGTTTCCAAAGTCTACCAACCGCCACGAAAATGAGGTCTATATTTTACTTGTCAAACTGCTCTCAGGCTGAGAGAGACTCTTTTCTTCATAATTGCATGTGGATGGTAGATGCACGTAGAATTTGCATGTAGCTCAAAGTTAGACTGGCAAGAAAGAATAAGATGAAAACTTACCAAGAAGAAAGGATCTTGCAGCTGGTTTGCTTCTGTCGTAGGTGGAGGATCCGGAGGCCAAGTTGCCTTTTCTTTCCGTGTTTCCCGATGTTGTGGATTGTTAAGCTGCAGTTGGAGCTGAAAACTGCTTTTGTCTTTCTCTGTTAGATCCAGGCTGCGCTGGGGAGTTCGGTTTCTCCATGCGATAACCAAACTATTTAAATCGTTTAAATATAACTAAAAAAAAGTTCCAGTACGGTTTATTCCAGGAAGGGGGGGGTGGGGGGGGGAAGCAATGGTGGTTTCTAGTTTTTTGTTGAAACTGCGATGTTGTACTCTCCCATGCAGAAGTGCACTAAGCAGCTACAGCTGACCCTGATTCCATATACATCACATTTGGACAGTTTTTTTTAAACAAACACACCAGCCTCAGCCGTTCAGCCCACCTATGATGTCACCGCCAACACGGAGAGCAGCAGAAACTCCTCCTTCGGATTTCCTATCCATACCCTCCAGAAAAGCGGGGGCAGGGAGGCCGAGAAGTCAGGAACAAGGAAAGATTGTTTGCCAGCTGAGGGGAGGGTACCATATGGCAACAGACTGTGCAAGAGTTCAGCAGGCAATTACAAATCAAACATTTTTACTATGCTGCCTAAAGATGCCTTTCAAGTTGTTACAGTGCTGGGCTTCATTTAGAAGAAAGATTCTTTCAGGCTGATAAAACTCAATTTGTGTTGCTGGGAATAAAAGGGGCAGCCTGGCTGGATACAACAGGGAAAAATGAACCATTTATAGTCTAGAAGAATGTTAATAGAATGTCACATTCAATTCTTGACGTTCCCTTAATAAGAAGCAGTTCTAGTTGGTAAATGTGTGAAGGCTCTCACGCATGTGGGAGGTGTTAAAGCTAGGTGTGATGGTTTGGGATAGGTATCGGAATATTTGATAACATCTGATTAGGGTTAGGAGTAATAAAAATAGAAGAGAATACAGCCAGTGAGGAATGCAGAATGCAGTTCTGTTGAGTCGGGCAGCAATTCAGTGCATTTGTTTTACTGTCATCGATTTTTTTACAGAAGACAAACCAGTTACACTGGAAAGAATGACCTTCATGATTTCAGGCCTGTTTTAGACTTTGTAAAAACACACCAAATAATTTTAGAGAGCAGCTCTCTACAGAAAAGCTCTTGATGTAGCTAAAAGAAAAATTCATGCTGAATTGCTCAAGTCATTCAGGATTATAACTGTACAACTGACTTCTAAACTTATGCACGATACTGCAGGTGCTTGTTCACAGAGAATTTCTTTAATTAGTAGGCACGATTGATTTTTATTTCTTCTTTTCTACAGGAGGTTGAGTAGGTTTGGGCTTTTTAAGGCCTGGTTGGATGTTTGCTTAACAAAGCTGAGTTCAGGATAGTCAGTGCAGTCAGGATAACACTGCAATATAAGTGTGAATACCCGATCTTTCAGATTATTCTTTCTATTTTTTAATAAGCTGATTTTAGCAGAATGGAAAACTGAGAATTTTAGTATTGGATCAGGTCATATGTAATACCTTTTAATTCACTTTTTTATATGTCACCTTTCAACCACAAGTATTTTAATTTGTTTCTGTGTGTGTGCGCACACGCGCATGTATGTGTTGATTTTGGAGCCGTGCCCAGAGTTTCCCAGCTCACATTTGAGGACTGTACTGGTTAGGTGCTATACAAACACAACTGCTGTTCTAGTGAGATTGTATTAACAGTCTTCCACCTGTAAAGCCACACTTTTTGTTATGATTCTGGTTAGACAAGGCTGAGTGTGAAGCAAAATATACTTTTAGAAATTCCCTATGACTGAAACAAGTTTCTTCAACAATATTTTCAAGTTTAGATGTTTTAACAATCTTGTAGGATTTCTGTCTCCTGAAAGATGTAGAAGAGCAGTTGCTTTTTAATGGCAGGATTAGTTGGTCAGGGTGTTTCATTTAATTGGGCTGAGAAAGGTTAGAGTTTAGGTGAAATTCTAGAGATGGAGGATTAAAACAAGCAGTGTATCGATAACATGAACTTATAAGGAGGAGGATTCTCCCCTTTTGCATAATCAAGGGATCGAAAGAATGGTGAGGTTACCGTGCTGGTGAGGAAGGAAAAAACCTAAGACTTGGAGACCTAAAAATAAGATTGGATCTTAGCAGTTACAGTGAATATAAACTGCACAATTCATATTGTATTTCAGTGCATGCACTTACTGCCTAGTTAACTTCTCCCATGTTGCAAATTGAGTTTGAGATTTCATTCCGGTTGAGGAGTTGTAGATGAGATGTTTTTTCCTTCTGTTGCTTTTTTTTGCTGAGTTGGAGGAATTAAGCAGTAGACTCCCTAAAATCATTAGTAAACTTAATCAGGTATTTTAGCATTATGTGTTTTACTACGTATTTGTCACGGGGAATTCCTTGCTGGTAGTGTGGCAGGAGAATAGGTTCATGAGTAGCTGTGTGTGCTCTTGTAATTACACTTCTGAATTTAGAAAGATGCTGTCACTGTTCAAGGCAGTCAGCTAGTTACATGCCTGGCACGATGCAGGAGGAAAAGGATCCTCTCTGTCCTGCTGAGACTTGTCATCCAGACTGTGCCAGAAAGCCTTGTGCCTCTACCCATGGCATCTTCAAATACAGCTGAGATAGGGGTAATTTGTGAAGGAAAGCAAAGAATTCTTTTAAATATTCTTTGTGACTTTTTCTGGTAAATGTGAGACACTAAAGAAATTTTTCATTCTGATCTTGCTCAGGTATCTATCTGTCAGACTTGACGTACATTGATTCTGCATACCCGTCAACAGGGAGCATTCTGGAAAGTGAGCAAAGAACGAACTTAATGAACAACATCCTACGAATTATATCAGATTTACAGCAGTCTTGTGAATATGGTAAGCTAGCATATGAATATGGTGGTGTTCAAGAGCAACTTCAGAAGCTTTGATATTTGACTTCCACAGTACTATGCAAGCAAGGCATAACCCTTTTGTATGCCGATGTCGCTCTCCCTTGCTCTCTCAGCTCAAAAGTGTAAAAGTTTATTTTGGTGTTGTTAGTTATGATAGAGCATCAGCATGAGGAGAAAATAAAATTCCCTTTTTCTTAAATCACACACATGTTTGCAGTACGTACTTTCTGGAGAAAAATGTGGAATACATTGCATTTAATAGTAGTTTTGCTGGTACGTACGTTATAACTTGCATCTCTGTGTTCTATAGCTTTATGATGATATCTGAAAATAGTAAGATTGCTTTTGGAGTATTTCTTTTCCTGGAGATAATAAAATGTGTACAACTTGTCTTTTGGACATTTACAGTGCCATTCACACATCAGATGAAGTATTCTTTCTTCAAAGGTGGTCTCCCTCACAGTCCCTCTCTTTAATTTCTAGTAAAGCTGTAAAGCTGCGTTTGTGATGGTGGAATGTGATATTAGCACAGGATTGTGGCTCCACTGAAAGCTCAATATAATGAGAATGTGGTCTGTGAAGGAGTCCTCAGATAGAGTCCTACAGGTTTGAGACTTCAGTTTGGCCAGGGGTTCTCTCCCACATAATCTGATAAGCAGAGCAGCTTGAAGTGCTCTCCAGGGAATCATACTTGGTTTATGAAAGCGGAGAGTGTAAACTCAATGCATGAGAATTTGAAGGACTACAAAATTCAACAGCATTAGGGACTGTAGTTTGTACCTCTGTCTCACATTAAAGGGTAAGTGATCTGATTCTGTTTAAATACTTTCTGGAAAAGAACTCTGCTTATTGAACGGTATGGTGATAATGAATGTCATCTGTTCTCCAGATATTCCTCTGTTGCCTCACGTCCAGAAATATCTAAACTCAGTTCAGTACATAGAAGAACTACAAAAGTTTGTAGAAGATGACAATTACAAGTAAGTATGAAATGCTGTAACTGGCTGTAATTCATCACAAAGTAACTTTAGAACATAAAGCCTGTCACTTGTAAAATTCTGCTTACAGCAGGCAGTTGTCTCCAGTGCGTCTGTTGCAAGTAGTGAGGTTACAGCAGGGTCCTCTGCTAAGATAGGATAATTCTCAGCATGCTGGATGACATGGTTTCTTCCTTTTCTGTGTCTGACTGTAACTAACGTTCGGTCCTCTGAGTGTTCATTAATGAAGCGCCCATGTTAGTGGCTCACACACGTAATTCTCTTTCATGGGGTCCATCTTACTGGCTGAACAGAAGGGAGATACTTTGTTCCAATGAAAAACAACACACTAATCTATGCATCACGGTCCCAAGTTCTTACTGAAGGCTTTCACTTTTATGAATTCCCATTTTATATTTTTATCCTTGGATTCGGTTACACAGTGCGAAATGTAAACACTTGATTTTTGAGAATCGAGACATTGTGCATCTGACTGCCCCTCCCATAAAAGTATACCACCTTAGACAGAGGCGTCCCATTTCTTAGTGAAAAGATTATTACTATATTAAGTGATTTGGCATCCAGCAAAACTAGGGGTTGGAAATCTCTGGCGAGAAACAGGAACAAGCCCCGAGGATAGGAAGCAACCCAAAGCAGAACTGTTACATATGAAGAAGGTTTCTGTTTGCTACTGGCTGATCTGCTTGAGGAGGTTCCCCACCCATTCCCATCCTGCCTGCCCAGGAAGTTTGTCACCTTAGTTGTGCTGAATTAGTTGCTTGTGTAGCTGTGTTCTAATGGTGCGAGGGGGCATGCATGCTAAAGGGACAGATTATCTTTTCTAAAATAACAATTTATTAAATGGTAAACTGTTTATAGTTGTAACATGGATTTACTACAAGGCAGCAAATAGGGACCCTTAAGTTTGTGTCAAAGGATGGCTGGCAGGAGTTCAGTCACCTGACTTCCTTTCATGTGCTTAATCCTTTAAGATTTGTGAGTTGTTCTCTGGAGCGTGCGATGTGCATTTTTGTGCAAGTATCCAGCCTTATTTTTTCCACTGGAATATTCTATAGCCTGATTTAGAAAGAGTTTCTTATCACAGAGTAACGCTTTGTGGTCAAGCGCTACAATTAAAAATAAACCCTCAAGCTGAACTGCAGTGTCTGATTCTTACTGGCAGAATCTTTTCATGAATTCAGATTCCGCCTTCCTTCTTCCGTAGGCAGGAATACGTACTGGTGGGAATTTTATTGCTGAAGGAGCTACAGCCTCTTCACCCTGCACAACCCAAATCTTGATAGCAGGGAAACTGAGACAATTGCAAGTAGTACAGAAACATGACCGCTATTCAGGAAGTCTGAATGTACTTTTTACACCTGTGGGTTATATATGTCTCCAAAATAAATGTTCTCTGTGCGAGAGGAGTGTATTTTGAAGAGCCGTTGTTACTCTGAGTAACTGTTTTACTTCTTGTCTCTGAAAGTGTCTGCAAAAAGGCTGAAACTAAAGAACAGTCATTGTGACTTGAGTACGTGTTTTCTCTTGCTGAAGGATTTTATTTAAGAAAATTGAACTTCAGAATTGTAATCAATCATTGCTAAGCAGTCTGGTGATGGGAGGGAGAGGAACTGTCAAACTTCAAACGTAACCTTCCCCAAAAATTCTTTTCCATGCTTACTAATTTCAAAGATTATAGTTCTGTGAATTGTGCAAACAAGATGTTAGATATTTATAGTCTGCCTCCTTTACAGTGCTATTGAAAATAGCATTTAAAAGTGCCTGCTGTAGAAAAAGCTTGAGTTATCAATGCAAGCAAGTTGATAATATATATTATGAAATGCCAAAGAAGGCTTTTGGCTTTCATAACAGTAAAGACAAGTGACTTGGCCCACTTCATAGCAAAAACAAAATCTGAGGTATAGTGAATATAAATGTTTTATCCCAGGCAGGAAACAGTTGCACAGTTGCAGCGCTTTGCTGTAGCATAAGGTTTGCTGTTGGCTTTAGTCCTCCTTCAACATGGTATTGCTTGTTCTGGTCTATATGAGTCAAAGTGATAGGTACATTTACTATATTATGCCTTGGCATGTTGTCTTCTAAGCCCAGAGCCCTGTTGCAGTCATTTTTCCACATGAAACAAAAATGAATGTTTGGAAATAATGTGTGCTAAACATAACTGCAAGATGTATGTTGACATCATATTGTTTCTTGCAGTGACAAAACCAAGAAAGTTTTAATTGCAAACATACGTCTCTCTCAAAAACTTCCTTTTGCACACCTCTATTTCCTGCTAATTTTTAATTCTTCTTTGATGCAGACTTTCGTTGAAGATAGAACCAGGTACCAGCACCCCTCACTCTGCTGCTTCCAGAGAAGATTTAGTAGGTAAGTACTTAGTACCTGTGAGAGGACTTCAGGCTGCCAAATTCAGTATTTTTGAGTTGCAGTTGTGTAGCCAATTTACTTTAGGCTAATAAAGAAGCATGAAGTATAAACACTGTATATTGCTAATAAACGTTCTAAACTGATCGGTAAAGATATATATATATATATATATACACATTTTTATGAAGCTGGGTCAGTTTTATAGGTTCTTGTATGTATTGTAGTAGTAGCTTGTTAGTGTCATTTGGAGTCTAGACAGAAAAGCCTTCATCTAAACTTTGTGGGAGAATGTACTTTCAAACATGGTACGTTACTTTTTCATTCTGAGAAATCAGTCGAAGGTACAAGTTTGTGTAGATCAGTGGGACCTGTGTAACGTCAGTGTGGATAATGGAGGTGCCTTTTAGGACTGGGGAAATACTTGTAATCAGGTGATCTACTGGAAATAATTGTTCATTTTTAATCCTGTGCAAACAGTGAACTCTGTAGGAGTACATCAATAAGTTTTGTTATGGGGTGTCTCTTACTAATTGCGTTTAGAAAGTTTTTTGCAGCTTGTCCACAGTTTTCTTAGAAGTAACCCCGATAATAATTCTAAGATTACTTGGAAGTAATGTCGTCTTTGTTCCCAGGTTCTGAAGTTGGAGCATCGCCACAAAGTGGACGGAAAAATGTTGCAGCTGAAGGAGCTTTGCTGCCGCCAACACCCCCTTCACCTAGGAACTTGATTCCACATGGGCACAGGAAATGTCACAGTCTGGGATACAAGTCAGCATTTTATTTAACCCCAAAATCCTGAGCTTTGTGATGTATTATCTTTCAGTATAAAGGCTTTGTTTTAAAAAGGTGGGGTTTGTATGCAGTATTTCACTTGGAGACCAATTTGTGCCAAGAGCGCAAATTCAAAACGATAGTGCTGGTGTCACAACTGATAATTAGTTAAAATAGGAAGCCCATGTGTCTGCTAGAATAATAGCTAGTAAATTAGTCTTTTCTAACTGACAAAACTATCCCTTAGATCAACTCAATGCCATTTCAATAACTCTTCAAAATTAAAACTGAAATAATTCTCATTTCTATTCTTACATTGAGAGAGCTCCTTTGTAGATTTTTATGACTTTGCATGTTGGTGGTATGAGTTTCCTGCATCTATCTAGTTGTACATCTGATGTTTTGATAAATATATCATTGCTTCCCTTCTCATCTTTTCAAAATGCAAGAAGGTAACTTTTCTGTAATTCATCTTTAACCTTCTTATTTTGCAAGTTCAGTTGCTAGCCACTCAGGTAGAATTAAATTCTTAAGTTCAATCATGTGAGTGTTACATTAAGACAATAAGACCTTATGATATTAAAAGTAGTTCAAGGCCTTCTAATTTTGTCTTTGCTCAAAGAGTTTTGACACTAGCAGTTCCTTCACGTAATAATGTTTGTGCCCTATCACTTTTGTGCTGGTGCAGCCCCATGTGCCACTCGCCTAGAAGTCTATTTGCAGCAGTTTATGACTTGAGCCATGATTTTTGTTAGGCATTTGGAACATGCTATCCTTCAGGGTGTTAAAGCAGCATCTTTTGAAAAGTATCAGAGAGAATGTAAGAGTTTTCTCCTTTTTTTTTCCTAGTTTCATACACAAGATGAATACAGCTGAATTCAAAAGCGCAACATTCCCTAACGCAGGACCAAGGCACCTACTGGATGACAGCGTCATGGAGCCTCACGTCCCATCAAGAGGGCAGGCAGAAAGCTCCACCCTTTCTAGCGGAATTTCAATAGGTGGGAACCATAAGCATACTTGTGCAGTAAACGGTCTTCCAATAAGGATTTTAGCGTGTTTAGTTGGACATTATGTGGTTCTGTTCTGAAGTACCAGTTCTGTTTTAGAACAGACTTTAGAAATGTAGGTGTGGAAAGGTAGTATAAATTGTACAGCATAAACCACAAGGTAACTAATTATTAAAAACCAGATCGTTATTTTTGTATCCTCTTAAATGATACTCCCATCGTTACCACTCTCCTACCTCACAGAGTGAAGTAGAGAACACCATGTCATAGTTTCTTTTCTCTTCCAACCCCCCCCTCCCCCACCTAAGTTGCTCTAAATTAAAATGGTCTCAAGGTGGGTATTTAAAATGCCTTATAAAATTGGCAGTGAGAAGTGTAAGTTGCTGAAAGTCTTTTGAAGCATGATTGATAAGCACCTTTAGGTTGTCTTGGCGGGAGCAGATAGCAATTCAACCTTCAGATACTTCAAAATATCAGAATAGTCTTCATTTTAATGAATTATTTATCTTCAGATGTTTAAGGCATCTTTTTTGCTTCCTGAGTTTATTATGGGCCATCAGTTGCTTTATTCCTGTTGCCTTCAGAACCTTAAAGGGAGGGGAGGAGAAGGCAAATGCTTCTCAGATCTACCTAACTGCAGCCAGAGTTGAGAAATTAAACTTCTGCCCCAGTACCTTTAATTGAAATGCTTTGTTGGCAGAGTATTTCAGTACTCCACTTTTTACACAGTCATGGTAATGGATTTTTGTAGTGATATATCTTTATTTGGATGATGTAACTGTAAAAAGCTCTTCTGCTTTTTTTCCCCCAGGGGGAGAAACAAGGTCATCTATTTTAAAATCATATGGTTTTCAGGAATCGCTCTTGTGTTTTGCTGAGAAGAAAGCCATATTGTGAGCAAACACCAGATTTTTTCATGTGAAAAAGTCAAATATTTAGGGGCAGTAATTTTTAAAATTATGTTAGTAAGAGAATCTGTGGAACTAGCTTAAATCAGAGTATTCTGAACCTCTTCACATCAGTCAGCTTCCACTATTACATGTGTACTGCTTGACAGTTGTCTGTAGATTGTCTGCTTTGGCAAAAGTTGCCATAATCATCCATCAGGAATGGTGGTACTTATAGGCGACACACAGCTTGCATTCTCTGAGATTGCACCACACAAGAGATCTAAGCCCCTCGTGCACTTTACTACCTTCCAAGTAACTTCTCAGCATTACTCAGGATTTAAGGGGGAAATATGACTTTGAGTTGTAGCATTGCCCTTTTCTTAGTGCAGTTGATTTGGATCCTTCATGTGGTGCTTTAGCTGTATTATTTAGACAGAAAGCATCAAAAATAAACTTCTGCAGTTGGCCCTTTTCTCAGGCTGGATTATTCTTTTACTTCCATTAGAGTTTAGCAGGAAAGGTTTGCCAGAGTTGACAGGCAGTTTTTCACGAGGTACAGTTTAGAACCTGTCACTATCTAGATGTTTTGGGGAGTACAGGGGTTTCCTACGTGGTCTAATCTCTGAATCTTACAACTTTTTGTATTGCTTAGATCAGGCATGACCCTGTCAACTTGATAAGTCACCCTTACAAGCTGGAATCAACTGCCCCTTTAGAAGACTTTTTTTTTTTTAAATCACTTGTAAATATCAGCCTTAAATAGTAGATCACCGTGTGTGGTTAGTGCTTCGCCTCTTCTGTTCTCTTCCACCTCCAATTTCCCTATGTTCAGAAACTTCAGTTTTTTATCAGTCATTGACAGAGTCCAGCATCATCAGTGCTTTTACTACCTCTTGATTATAAAAATTTCTGTGATGAAAAAGAGGAGTAGAGAAATACATAAAGGAAAAGAGAAATACATGATGGAAAGAGTAAGTTCTAAAGGCTTGCAGTATTTATTAATGGAGAATTCTTGGAACTAAGTTGTCTGGCATTCTGTACTGCTGCCTCAGCAGTATTTAAAGAAGTTGATTGAAGCTGCTTAAGTTCCTCCATCAGGTTTGAAGTAGTCTGTTTACTCAGTACTTGGAAATTGTACAGTCGCTG